>VYYJ01001443.1:0-30925 GCA_021029165.1 Cyphoderus albinus | reverse complement strand
CTCAAGACAACTGCCATGCACACACATAACACTGCAACCTAAATGATTTTAAAATAAAAACAATTTTTAAAAATTATCTTTACTTTTCAACACTTTTTAGAACCGAAACGTCCCTTAACATATTTAAAAAACGGAGATTCACTTCACTTACCACAGCCACCTTCATGTTGAGGCAGTCACCGAAATGTCGGTTAATTCACAGTCACTCAAAATAAATAAATAAAAAGCACAAAAACGGTTTTCACCGATCACAGCATTCACCGAAGAATTCACCACCTAAACACATTTAGATCGCAATCAGTAGCACAGGACGCTTATCAGTTGTCCCTCCGCCGTGACAAATCAAAGTGCCAAAATTTTTATCGAAAACTGACAAATTTATATTAGAAAGAAAAAAGGTGCATCAGAAGGCACGCACGATAATGAAACCACGAATGCAACCATCCAGGGTTTACCCCTTCGAAAATGCTTTTTCGACTATGAAAAATATCTTTTTCATATCATTATGATTATACTCATATACTCAACTCACCGCAGAGCGACAAGCCAAAATGAACAAAGGCGCTTATAGCTGTCACCGTTATATACTTGAAATGAGACAAAAACTGCATCAACTCTTCTCTACAGCTTACACTTATAATGATTAAAAAATATGGGTGAGTAAGTTGACACATTGCGAAAAAATTTCATCCCCACATTACACATTTACCTACTACACTACACTTACGCAGTAATATGGGATAAAGTCTACCCTACCACTTTTTTCATTTTTCATAGACATTGTTTCATTTTCACAGTGTGCACAGAGTCACACTTGATTACTTTTCCTTTTCGTGATTTTGTAAAATGCACGCGCATCATCATCATCATCATAAGCATTATAATATCGTATCTTCAGAGTTCATATTATCCCTTGTATTAAAACGAGTGCATACTATTGCAGTAAAATACAATACTGCCTTATTATTTTTTATAAACAAAGCAAAGTAACGGTATGTATGCAGGTTTTGCAATTGTAGTAAGGGTTTACCCAAATGACATATATACCATGAGATGCAGCTAGCCAACCGGTTTTAATATTACAAATTTTCATATCCCTGTACAGAAACTATATAAAAAATTAATTTTTCAATTTTACACATTTCAAGAATATCTGAAGTTCATCCCCATCTCAGTATATCCCGCATCATATCATACATATTTTTTTCTTTTTATGCAGAAAAAAATAAAGAAAGGGAAATTAAAATTGTGCACCGTTGCTGTTGTTGTTGCTGTTACCATGTACTACTACGTGAGCAATGGTTAAAATGAATGGTAAAATGGTGGGAAATGAGTTCAAATGTATTAAGCGATATGACAAGATGAGGAATCTTTTTTTCTATAATACTTGTATATAGTCGGCACTATTTTTTTCTCATTGTGATGAAGAAGACGACAAGAAAAAAATGTACAAATTCGCTTTTCAATATCAATTTATATGTAGTTTATAGGCATATGTTAAGTATTATTATTGAAGAAAGAGAAACATGAAATTGATGAAGAGCAAGATAAAGCGGAATAGTGCCTTACTACGTAATATGCAATAATTGCATATCTTGGCGATAAACAATGAATAGTAATAAGTAAGCAGGTAACTATTGTTAGAGACTGTCTGCCTGTTAATGGTAAGTTGAGTTCAACCTGGGTAGGTATAATACGTAAATTCTATTAATGCAATCTATTCGACAATCGTCATGATTTTTCACTTCAGAGTGCAACCCTCTCAATTATTCCGTGTGTTATGTCACAGTCGCAAAAAGTCGTGTCACACAAACACAACTTAAACTCCATTTACTTTCGTTGTCTATTTTCATTTTTAAAAGTAAAAAATATTTCTCTTGTTCTTGTATAAAATACATTGTACCATTCAGCAGAAACGAATGGGTTATACAAGCTCAATTACATTTACATACATATTCCCTTTATTGGTTTTTGTGAAATAAAAATATTTTTATTAGTTTTTCTTATACCAAATGCCGTTTCTTGTATTTTTCATTCATTTTTTCTACAATTCCCAAAGAAAGACGAATGAAAATGATACCGCATTCACGACCGACCGAAATATTCAATGCATTCCTACATTTTGTTTCCTGGTGCTATTATATAAATACGCAGTATGACCCTATAAAAACGATTCCCAAGACTAGGCAGTACGAAAGAAATAAATATGGCTGAAAAATAATTTAAATACAATAGAGCAACTAATGCAATATTTAATAATCGTGAACGCTGCAATATTCACACACCTTTGCTTCGCAGATATATACAGTTGTATAAAGTGCGTATACACTTTTCGAATCTAACCATTTTTTATCATATCTGTAATTAGAAATATGCATAATTATGGAATGCACATAGGGTTACAGTAATAGTAAATAAGTGAAGAAGCCGCATATTTAATTTTGAGTGCATTGCATTGCAATTCTGCAACAAGTAAATAAATAAAGACAATTGATATTCACAATACAAAATTATATTAATATACGACACATTTATCTTTATATTATATCAACCTTACAATGTATGCATAGGTTAAATTTATCTATGCTAAAGATAAGCAGGATATTTTAAGTGTTTGTGTTGGCATCATCGTATGAGCAACGAGCAATTTATTATATTACCTCAATATTAATAACGCTCATTTTCTCTTATGCAATCACCCGTTTGTTTTTTTCGGTCAGAGTCAGAGGTGAGATGACACTAGACATGCATTTTACATTGTACATGTCACGGCACATTTTTATAAGAATTACTAAAAGTAGATTATTTTTTTACATACTTTCGTACCCATTTTTACTACCTGGTCTTCCCTTTTTTAATTTTTTGCCTCTTCTCTTGTCTTGTTGCACATCAGCCATTTACCCATAAAATTTTTCCCGTGGCATGAAAGAAAACTGCACATTTTAGAACACAAAGTGGATAGGATGCCTCCATAAACCATGTCATCATTTGATTGCGGTCTCATTTTCAGAAATGGTGTGTAGGTTACCATTATTATATTTGCCTATTAACTTAATTTTGCCGATTGGTAGGCAGTCAAAAAGTCAAGATTATTATATAATAATAAGCAAGTGATAAAAACGAATATCATTATAATAATACAAAATTATGCTTATTATTTTTACTTCATGATTTTGCAAAAAAAGTTAAGTATTTTCGTCGCAACGTTTCCCATAATTTTAGAGAGTCAGCAATGAAATGAGTAATTGCATTGCTTATGCAAATTAGTTTTCATCACACATGCGCATCAGTAAAAACAAGAGCTACCAAAACCAAACACACGCAACATTAGCTACATATTGAGTTAAATTATTAAAGACGGTATTAGTTAGGTTTTTTGACAAATGAGGCAATTTATGCATGTAATTTTTGTACGTGCGTAACTTTGTGAATTTTTTTTACCTCGGACTTGACTAAGACACAGAATTACATTTTATTACTATCGTAAAACGCGTTACCTTAAACTTTCGTTCTGCTCTGAATGAAGGTCTTAGGGATTAAAATGCGCCTACCACAAATCTTTTTAAAATTTCAAAACTTTCCTCATAATTTCCTACGCCAAAGTATGAAAATGCCACTGATCGAAAACAACCGTGCAAACTAAGAAATATTTATCGCCGTTACACTCACACGTCGAATATTAATTTCACAGTTTCCGCGTATGCTTCATGGACGGTTACTACATACATCAAAATATTATGAGTTTTTAGTTTTGACAGTGTTATGTGAAGTTTATTGGTATTGATTTTGACATCGAATCCAATCAAACGAATGTATGAGTATTTCACAAAGAAATTAAAAAGTATGTCATAGTCGCACAAACCAACCGCAATCGATGTGCCACTCAATTGGAAAATTGTCAAGTGCTAAATATACATAAATTAAAAAAATAAATATGCAAATCGTTTTAGTTTTTATCTAAATGTGTTTTCTATAAGCGTCAGAAAGGTGTATGAAATTGATGCATT
This sequence comes from Cyphoderus albinus, assembly GCA_021029165.1. NCBI lineage: Eukaryota > Metazoa > Arthropoda > Collembola > Entomobryomorpha > Paronellidae > Cyphoderus > Cyphoderus albinus. The sequence goes on along the minus strand of VYYJ01001443.1, from coordinate 26,918 downwards.
TAATTTAGACAAAAAATATTTTCACATAAATTTGTAAAGATTTTATAATTGACAAGTAACATGCTGATGCTCACTTTATTGGAATCTAGTTACATACATAATATTTCGAAAATTGTTTTTTTCTTGCTAAATACACCACAGGAGCAGCATTTTTGAATATTCAATTCAATTTAGAAATATTAATATTCCAAAATAATTTTCGCAGCAGATTGCAACAGCTTTGGATTATCTTCCTTATTGATTATCGAATTTAAAGGTTGCGCATCTTCTTCTTACCAAATCTACCAGTTTAATTGGACATTTAAGTTATTCCTCGACAGAAGGTTCAGATGATGCAATAATGCAATACTCAGTCTCTCCTAACTGTTGAGTAAGGGAAAACTTGATTTTGCTGAATCAGTAAATCATCAATTTTCATTACCCCTTTGACACAGAAGCTGCTTCTGATTGATTCGCAATTATGCAAATTCCAACTAACGAAATCGCAAGTTTCTTCTTGGCTATGGGTTGGCCACAGGGGTTAAATAATGAACTAGAGGTGTCCATTTTTACTGCTTATTTTAATATTTCAACATTATTTTTTAAAAATTGTGTCCATGTTTGATGTACATATGTAAGTGCATTGAGTCAATGGCGGAAGACGATTTTTTAGTTTGGCCAGCGACATAATGAAAACCACGTTACATTCTAATCATCAGATTTACTACGAAATAAATCATTTTTATTAGCATAATAAAATCCATTTTAACAATTGGCCGCTGTCATTTGTTTTTGTAATGCAAATGCTATTTTCTATAATGGGCTTATACATGGCTAAAGCTAAATTCTCAAGGCATTCATGAACCAAGTCGAAATTTCCATTTTACAGAAAATTATATGTGTCAATGGTTTCACCACGCGACCACACACACCACACTATAGGTATAAGTAATTGGGCAATCACACCTCCAAAAGTTGTTGGTGTCTGGTGTTAAATGGCAGAGGATCAAAGAATAAAAAATGTTATCTATAAAATTAATGTCTACTTTGTCACCCAGACCTTTTTTCCTGAAATTGCATCAAGTCTGTGTGTCAAGTCAACTCCGCTCGACGCAATTATGATTATAATTCTCCTTACTTACTTAACCACCATGATCATGTATTTAAGTATTTTTAGGCAATATTAATACAATAAACCCACACGCTATTATTATCAAACTGATATGATAATGAATCCAAAATTATCGTCGTTGCTATTAAAAACATTGTCAAAGGTTGATAATTCTTCTTATTTTTCTTCATCTCCTAAAAATAAAATCCACTTGTTCACTCAATCATTTTATTGTAAAAACAAAATTTATCAAAAAGATTTTTTTTTTATTCGAAAGTCTCAAAAACCTTTCGTTTTTATTCCCTCTGATTATGTGTTTGATTGCGTGATGATTCCGATGATTACTGACTGAACAAAATATTTCAAAATATTGTTGGCTAATTAATGCCGGAACGTAAGTTACATCTTTGAATATGCAAACCATGAAATTACGGGGTTTGTTCGACAACGACAACAATTTCATTTTCATTGCTTATGTTCAAAAATTTGTAGTCGTCATGAAAAGAATTAAGTGAAGCAACAACCAGTGATCACTCACCTCCACCTCGCTAAGACTCATACAAAGAAGAAAAAGAAAGGAAAGGTGAAAAAGGGGACAGGTTATACGCCTGCGACAAACCATAAACCAAAAAGAAGAAACAAACAATGAAAAACTCTGATTGTGAATTGTTCTGCAAGAGACATGCTCAAAAGTTCATCTTGAGTTGACCCAAGGAAAAAATTACGGCTGAAAAAGATGCCTATTTACTTTGTATTGATACACGCTTAATTTGGGTGCATCATCATCGTCGTCATCATCTTAGTCATATGTACCTAACCTAACTGTTTGCAGTAGGTAAATAAATAAAACGAAAACAAAAATTTGATTTATTTGCACATTTCTGCTGCACAAATTCGTTTTAAAACAGTGGGAGCGCAAAATGCAATTACAGAACACGCAGACCAAAATGTTACAACATTTTTACTTATTGTTCGATGACGGCCAGCCGATCGGTCGTTTACTTATTTACTCGATCATGACATGACATGTCTTCATTTTTGTAGTCATTTTATTACCTAAAAACACGACCCTTATTTATCTTCCGAACGATTCATTTTAAGGAAATTATTTATTTTTTCAAGTAACATCTATAAAAATCAAATGCAAATTCAATATTAATGACGCACTTGATAATAAGCATTTTGTAGCTACAATATAAAAAATATTCCGCATTTCTTGCTTTCCCATCTCCAACTTTGGTTTTCATGTGCTCCACTTCCACGTCTTCAATTCATTATTCACATCTCTAATACTTTGGTAGATCCAAATTTTAATGGGGCCCTTCATATGGATGTATTTAACAGACTAGAGTCTGGTCACCAGAGCTTATGATATTGTTGTGGCTTTATTGTTAAAAGTTTGAAACATTAAGCGTGATCACATTTAATTTTTGGTTCATTTTCTGCTTCATTGATAACCATCTTCCTTGTAGTTGGGCCATTTCATAAGTCTAATAAACTGATGTGTTTCACCGTTTTTCTGATTTGTCTCATGATATGATACCTAATGTTTGAAATGTAATTTTGCAATTTCGTATCAAAAGCGTGTGATTCTATCTAATGTAAATGTATGATATTATAATGATATTTGTAACAAAAAGCGTACCTACTTTTTTACCCGTTTGCGCATTTTCACATTTAATTTGCATTTTCCGCATTTATTTCAGTAATCTACTACTGGTTAGATTAGAAAATTACGTAGTACTCTAGCTTCTGTGTGGTCTTGATGTTTAAAATATGGTTTCTGTTGCAACTAGCAAGCGGATAAATTTTTATCGGGACCTGTTATTGAACACTTTTGCTTTTACAATTCCCATTTTTAAAATACAAACATCTGCGCTACTAGTAAATTCGTACATATTTAATATTCCTCTAAAATTTCTATTTCAATTTACTGCTTCTTTCGGTTATTGCACAAGTTGATTTCTAACAATTCACCCAAAATGCGCCTAACAATTTTAAAATTTTCCTTTTATCAATCAATCAACATCTAGCCATTTTAAACTTTTTACAATACCGCACACAAATAATTCCCATTACTACATATTAGTATTGAAATTGCTTTTTTGCTAAATATTAAAAAAAAAAACGTCTAACGCGGTGTAATCTTGAAATCGCTTACCTACAACAGTCAATCACTCGTGATAATGAATCATGATCATGATGGGTGGTTTTCAGCAGTTGCGAAACAATAGTTTCAGGTACCTATTGCAAATCTAAAAATGATCAATAACCTTTAGGTACCTGTTTATTAACACTAATATCCAGTAATTAATTACAGCCTTCGAAAATTAAGAAACATGCGTTTGTGCGTGCGTGCGTGTTTGAGGTAAACGACAAGCACAGTCATGTCATAAATATTTATTGATTGGTAATCCATTGTGATATTTAGAAGATAGATATTGCGAATTGGTACCTTAAATGGTGAAATATTTTTCTTTAAAAAAACGTTTAATTTCAAATTTCATAGACTGTAGCGATATTAATAATTCGGACTGATACGGTCACAGGATCAAAATTTGGATCGATTTGGAATTTGGAATTTCAATGAATTTGGAATTTCAATGAATTTGGAACAAATTCGAAATAAGTGAAAATGTCACACCTACGCTTCCTCCTGTGCAGAAAAATGTTGCTTCATTTAGTTATTTACAACCAGTTTACTTTTCCTAGATTTATGCCATCTCGACCCCATGCGTGTGCTAAATATTTCTCTGAGCTGAAGAGTTCATTTATATTTGCGTTTATAATCTTGCACGCAACACTTGCTACTGTTGGTGATTGCGCTGACTGACAAAGATTTGTATTTTTATTATTACGGAAAAATAACTCAGCTAAGAAGCTAATGTACTTAAAGATGTTGGCTATCACTACTGAATCATACGACATGCATTGTTTAAGAGTCAAGACGCGTTGATAAGATGAAAGGGATGATGACATTATTATTATTACTTATGTATGTCCGTAGCATGAGATAATTATGATTACATTATTATAATCCGCAAGCTGCAGGTTACGAGGCACGAACAAATTTTATTTTTGTCGCTGTGTTACGTTATAACTTAAATGAATTTACCGGCTAAGCTGCTGCTGCTGAGCAATGACTTCATAAACATTTCACCTACCACTCTGTCAGCCGGAGTAATTTTTTGAGACACGGAGGTTAAAAACCATTATTTGTGTTAATTTTGTATTTCACGTTGGGTAATCTAAATTTAGATGATTTTTTAAAAGTAGGGTGTTTCGTGCCCATGCCATGTCATTTCATGCCTACTTACTGTGATGTGACTCATAATTGTGAGTTATTGATAACAGACTAAATCAAATGAAGCAAGAGCACGACTTTGTTTGGGTAAACTTGTAACTCACAAAGTTCATTTATTTCTAGACTGCCACTCTAGATCAATTTGTTGTTTTAATTTTCGAAAATTCTCACGATCCTGTCATACTTACCTTTACATAGTTTTCAGCATCAGTAATGATTTGAAACATTGTGCAAACACGCAAAAATAGATAAGAATCCCGTTTCTTTTGTCATGAGGTAACAACTTCTAATTGAAATTTGCTTTGTTTTTATTTATGTAAGAGTAAAAACATGAGCACACCGAATTGAATGTCAGGTGAAATGTTTCTGTAACGTACAAATGAAATGTAGATTTTTATTAAATTATGCTCTGATGTAATATCCGTTGACAAAGTGTGCCTTTGCCAATGGCGTGGAATTTGGCAAGTTAGATTTCATCAAGAATTCTTCAATGATGACAGATTGGTTGGTAATTTTTGCTTAGGTAATCAATTACGTTTTTTCAGTTTAGTTAATTTTGAATTCATTTTAGTATAATCATAATCCACGCTTAATAATTCTAAAGAGTAACTAGTGGATATGGATATACTAATTGATGGACATTAATCTTCCGGCTAAATGTATTTACAGGAAATGTTGGTCACTTTTGCTAAAACTAAAACGGTCAAAATTAAATATTTAATGAGTGAAAATTTGAGTCGCAGTTGTCACCTACTTAAATAAATTTATGGGATGGCGACTCCACTCACAGAAAATAAAATTTACTTAAATTACTTGTTGGCAACCGGTGATTGAATGTAGATATGATATGGGACTAATTTAATTTGTGGCATGATTTAACTACCCAAAAGATGACAGAGATAATGATTTCACTTTGACGGTAGTCATGTCAAGAGATAAAATCAAATCGTAGGGTATCATCATCATCCATCACATAAATTAGTAAGCTGCTGCACCTAAAGCGAATGAAAATTAATTTTCAGCAGCAACAGCTCCACTTTTTACACGTTACGTAATATTACAATGATTAAAGCCTTGCAGTTAATGGGATGAAAATCAATGGTCCGTCATAACTATTTTGGAGTTACTTACCTACGTTAACTTATTTTCTTCAGTTTACTTCCTGCCGGTGTAATAAAAATGAGTAAGTGTAAGACAGTAAAGTAATCATTATCGCCATTATTATCATCATTTTTTACAAAGTGTGCAACTTTATTTATTTCCTATGAAAGGATATATTTTAAAAGTCCATTAAGCACTAACTGCGACATAATTTTAGACACCCTTCCACAAAACTTATATTTTTATTGCCGTTTATGGGAGCAAATCAAGTGTTTGTTATGTTATATTGTTATGATTTGCTAGCGTTCTAAACGAGCTACTTTATTTTTATGGCTCTGAATTGAGTCAAGCTATAAAAATATTGGATGATGAGATGAATGTAATAATGTATGGATAAAGAGAATTTAACAGTGTTAACAAGGTGTGAACAATCATCATGAAACAAAATTTAATGCGTGATTGGACACTAAAACGAAAAACAAGATGCACAACCTAAATTTTAGAAATCGAGACTTTTATCAAGCATGAATATTGATTTTTTCACAAAAATAAAATATTTTTATTACTTTGCAATAACATGAATTGCGTACAAAGTAGAATATTCCACCAAATTAGTAAAATGTACGTTTTATAAAAACAGTTAACCCAATTACCACTTTAAAATCCTTATTGTCATGAACTGGACTGTAAACTGGCTAATCATCATAATTATTACCTTCTTTTCAACTCAGCCACAATTACCGGTCATTTTTCCATGCAACATCAAAATATTACCTGAATAAAATTCTCTTCTGCTGTTCTGAAACAAAAAAGTGGATTTTGATAGTAATCAGTAATCATGATCATCTACTCGGTGTGAATGCACTTACTTTTGTACGCACTACGTGTTTCAAATCCATGATATGTCAAGATATACATGATGATAACTTCTAACAAGAAATCACTTTGCCGTAGGTAAGTAAGTGGCACATTACAGATTGCATCTCCGCATCTCTGTGTTATGCCTTCGGAAGAAAAATGCGCCGGATGTTGACGAGCAAATGACAAGAAGGAGGACAGATGAATCCATTTTTTTCATAAAAACATGACAGCAGCGGCATTCAGTGAGTTCAGTCAAAAAGGCAGATGAGATTGAGATGAAATGAAAAGCGAGATTATTTTTTGCAAAAAAACAAAACGCTTCTGAATTTCTGCGGGGAAATACATTTTGACTAATGTGTGTACCTACGCATAGTTTCCGCTTGTATTCTACTCTATAACTCAAAACCAGAATTGAAAAAATTGCAACAAAAAGTGCAGCATGAAATTGCTTTTTTTGCTGAAATGAGCTGGGATCTTAATAAATAAGTAAAGTACGAATGTACTACTACAATGCGGATTGAAAAGTGAAACTCTGCCGCTACCAAAGTAAAGTAGGTAATTCATAAACATTTCGTGCCGTCTTTTTAATGGCACGTGCTACTTACTACTACCAAGATTAAAGAAGAAGCCGGCTCTTAAGTTGCATGACTGAAACAAAAGAAAGAAGAGGTGTCAATTGTGTCAAACTGCGGAGTAAAAAATGAGTATTTTTTTCAAATTCTAAATCTTCCGTGGTTGGTTGGTTGGTGGTATAAAATGAAATGACATGGCACGACATGACGTGGAAATTGGTCAAATCGCACTTTTACTGGCTTAGGCTTTATTTATGTGCAAGTGTAAAGCGAGTGAAATAAAATACATCCGGCTCCACCTTCGTTCACCGCAGACAATGCCTTTTATAAAAATAAAGAGTGAAATAAAAATAAAAGTAAAATAAATAAACGCATCATCTAAATTTACCAGCCTTTGCTCATTTATGTAAAATAATTATTTTAATTGTAATTGAGGTAATAACCATATTAAGATAAACCAATACTAACTGACACACCACAGTTTGATTTTTACAAACATTTTTATTTACGTCGTTACATTGCTTTAAATTAAATTGCGTGCAAATTAATTTACTCTGACAATTAGGCGACCTCATTTACCTATGTTATGTCATGTGGCCATCCCACAGAGTCTCAGGTTATTTTACCTCTATTTTTGTAGATAGGGAAGCAACGTTTTCGAAATTGGAATCCTGCAACGCAATGTAACTCTGATTTGCTTGAAGTTCTTGACAGGTTCACACACAATTAACCATATTATTATACTAGTCTCGGTGATCCCCGAGGCACATGTGCATTTACCTGTCACGTCAGTTCTGTTAAGGTAATAAGCAAATTGAAAAATATGCGGCAAGAAATAATATTTGTTTCGCCGTATCTGGTAACTTGTAACACTTTGCTTGAACAAAACAACCATAAAAATAATCTTGTCTTGTCATGTTGATTCATCTCAACATAACAAAACTCTCACCTTTGAAGATGGCACATGTTCACAAACAGAATGGTAACAAATAACCCCAGCGAACTCCGCAACCTACATAGATTTGCATAAAATGTGTCTGTTATTTGTTTCGATGATCAACCTACAAAAGGAAATTGCTATGCGAGATAGACAAAGATTCGATTCGATGAAAATTTTTGATTATTGTATGTTTTTATTTTTGTGACCAGTCGCATTTTTACATTACCTTAGTTATCCTATTATTGCATAAGACCGTAGTGCAGAAGAGCATAAATTACATCCACGCAAAATGTATTTCTGATTTAAAAAATATATACGTATGTGTCTGCATATTGTAAAAATGGGGGAAATGTCGATTTATGAGTTGTTATGTTATGAGACTCCTTTATCTGTATAGCCATTTTCGTAAACTCATTAAGATTAACTCCCCTCAGGGTGTAATTGCACAAATGAGCATTTTTTTTCCTGTGAACAAGAAAGGAAGTGAAACAAGAAAGGAAGACCATGATTAAAGAAAATAATATTACCTTGCGTATTAAGAGCGAATGAATTTTAATTTTTGATAGTATACAACATATATATTATAATTGTATAATACATAGATATAGCGTTTCGGTGTCGCATGATAAGCCCGGAAATGCAGCGCGATGGTATTAAGGAAGTTCCTTTTTCCCATTTAAAGGTTTACTAGTTATAGATTCATAATTGTCGCTGGGAGAACCCACATTGTTATATAATAACATAATCAGAAAGGACAGAATGATTTATTATAATAATTGTGCGTAATTGTTTTCACAGGAAAATATCGTTTGGTCGCACAGTTCAGTAAAAGTGAACCAGTCACGTGGTGTTAACTTGTTTTATTATGATGAGAACAAAAAAACTCACGCGCGTGCAATGTTGTTTGTGGATATACATATCTGATTTACTTTAATGGAATAAACCTCCATTTTCAACTAAAATTAATATTTCGACGTATGGAATATAAATGGCAAAATCACAACAGTTTATAGTTTATCCAAGTTAGCATATTTGGAAATGGCGAACCGGACTTCCTCCTTCAATGTTGTTAAAGCAATTGCCATCCTTGAACAGTTATTTTTAAACAGAAATAAATTTTTAAATCATAAAATTACTTAAATGGATGTCATGTATAATTGGAAAACTATGCTTTAAACTGCGTAGGTATTTATGAACCCGCAGTGTTTGCAGAAATACACTTGGGTAAATATTTTCCTTTGAAATTGGCGCACACCGTTCCTCCAGTTATTCAATATGTAGTCAGAAGCCGTGAGCACTTAAACTTGTAAAACTATAAAAAATCTGAGCAAAGAAATTGGACTGCAAGTGTTTAATGTATACATTCTGGATTTCGTCCTTCCTGTCAGCATCAAATGGTGTCATTCATATTTAATGCGTATTTACAATCTTCAGGGTAGACTTATCAATGTCATTTTGCATTTTGTCAAATATTTAAAATATATAAAACGTTTATTTAAATTAATTGCAATTGGAGGCTAAAATATTAACAAATAGGTGATATTAAATTTCCGTGACTATTATTTATTTTCTGTTTTATTAAGTAAATTTTAAAAAAACGAAAGCAGTCCAAGGATCCGTTCAAGGAATTATTTCAATCATCCAATTGTTTTTCTGACATATCGGTTTGAATAAGGGTTTAAGATCGATAATGTTTAAATTAGAAATCCTTCACTGAAATTTGCCCAACTGGCGCTAGAACCGTTCTATCGAAGGTTGATTAAATACAGGCGGCTTTTAGCTAGATATTTAATTTTCATTGCCGCATTTATGGAAGATGACATTTTCTGGATGATATAAATATCAAGATGATTTTCATTCTAGATATTCATATCTACTTGTGATTTGCAAAGGAAAATTATTCACTTAATTTTATCCAGAGTGCAAAATATTTTCTCTTAAACATTTCAAAAATGTTTTCTAAAATCAATTTTATCTTTGCAGCGTTTGCTCTGATGGCAGTATCTTTTGCAGCCGACATCGTGGTAAATTTCAATTTTCTTTATCATACGTTGCATAACTATTCCATTTCAAAGGAAACTAATCAATCTATATTTTGTAGAATGACGAGGAACCCGTCAAAATCAACCCCAAGCTTTTCGGTAACATCTTTAATCTGAGCTCCTACCTATCTACCGCTCCAAATAATACAGCGGCTCTCAATTTTATTCCACTCGGTGCATTCCTATTTGGCAGATAATTTCTTTGTAAAAACTACTTAATTCATACGTAATAATTAAGACATCCAAACATTCATTTAAATATAATGTGACAAGTTAATTGAATTTTTCTCCATTTTAAAATTTTATAAATCAATCTAAAGAAACAAATTGAATCATAAAAATGTAATTTTTATCTTAGAATGTGAGTAGAATTTTTGTTTTACTGTCATTACTGATCGGCTGCATGATATGAAAATTCTGTATCACACCTGCGGCGAACCATTCTCTTTCTCACACTTGAAATCACAGCAATAAAAGAAACCAATTTGTAGTCATTTACCCATAAACCATTAATAAAAGTGTGTTCGATGCGAATCTAAATTGTGAATTGCACCAATAAAATTTACCGCCAATCATAATGATAATAATAAAAGCAGTCTAGTTTGTCGCACGCGAGCCACTAAGATTAAACAGAATTTTACAATTTAACCTTCTAATCTCACATGATCTAGAGTATTTAAATCAAAAAGCAATTTGTACATAATACCTAATCGAATGTAAATACTCATAGAGAAAATTTATGGAAATATTCCCTTAATTATTTATTCATAAAAATAATTATTTAGAAAAATGTCCGAACCCTAACGTACCTAATTTGTGTTGATAATGTTAAATGATAAAATTATTTTTACCACTTAATGCATTATATTTACCATATCAATGTCTGTCCACATCCACCACTTTAACGGTTGAATGATCTAATTATAATAAAAATAGCCGTTGTGGTCACACAATAAAAATAACTACCTACTGAAAAAATATTTGACTTACCTGCCTCAAGCAAAATCATTTGTATTTATGGAATAGCAATAGCAACGCAAATTAAAGCAGTGAGCTGCTGAGAAGATTTGAAGAGCTAAAATAAAGTTGAACAAAGCACGTTCATATCTTGGCTACCCAACACATTATTTGTAACTGTAACAAAAGCGACAGAAAAATGTGCCATTGTCAATAGCAGGCTAGACAAGACAACGAGGGAGTTGTCTGACTCAAATAGTTAGTTAATGCACATAGGCATTACATATGTACCTTCATAAATAACCTAAGCTGTTTATTAATGTGACAGTTGGTTTTTCAGTTCATTGATAAACGTTTTGTACTTCAAAATATTGATATTGACCATAATTGAAATCAACCAATCTGTAGCATATTGTATGTACTGACGTGTATAAGCAATGATGGCCACTTTTTGCCCATGGCATATAAGTAGAATAATAATTGAATACAGTAATTATTTTAGGCAAGTAATGCTTTTCTTTGATCGAGTTGCTTTACATTATTACGGTTGTATTTATAAGCATGACTATATTTTTGTAGACTTCGAAAAGGAATTGACGTTTGTTCAATTGACGACTGCCGCTGATGTTGATGGCATTAGCTGGCAAATGTTCTAAAGTTCTTTGTTGATTTGAGGTGATGGATGCTGGCGATTATTGCGTAACCCTTTCTTTTCATACTCTTTTTAACAAAGTGGATCAAGTTGATGCTGATGATCGCATTTTATGGGACACACCACCACACTAAAAACTTTCAGTAAGTAAGTGCGGTTGTACTTAATATGCAGGTAAGTGCATTAACAAACATAAGGGTCCTTAAGTATCCTATATTTATATAGGAGGTGAATGTTCTTTAACTTTAATTTTTGAGTGCAGATAACCCAGCCCATGACTCAAATCCTCAAATGTGCATTGTACTTTTTCCTTTCCTAACCTAATTAAAATGTCTAAATGCACTTCATAATAGATGTTTGTAAATTAACGTGCTCATATACATTTATATATGCAAGTAATGAATGACAAAAGTGGCTCTTATACTGCGGACAGTAAAATCAGCGTAGGGATTGGGCTTGAAAGAAAGGACCATTTTCATTTTCGTCGAATTAGTTGAGCGTGTCACAACACAGCGTCTTTCACGTAATTAAATTCGCCGTCCCAATTTCAGTTGCGCACTAATTCGAAATTAAGCAGGTCAAGCATTTGAAATTGGATTGGTGTATTCCAGCCAACAGCTTACAAGCCAACATAACAATGGAGTTCAAGATATTGTTAGTTGCATGTGTAACCGTGCTGGTTTGCTGGAATCCGACTTCAGCTTACCGTAAGAATACGATTCTTATTTTATTATGTGGCAAAATATTTTTCGTGAAATCCGAAATTTTATTAAAGTTGTAGTTTCATATTTTGAAGGTGTTTTGTATCCAAGAGTGTATCAAAATTATAATTTGTTTGATAAAAATAAAAAGTGCAAGTGCTAACAATATAAATTCAATTTTTATTTTAGCCGATTGTACCGATTGCGGAATATGCCAACAGAGATATCTTCCTGTGTGTGGTGCAGACGGGATCACCTATCACAATGCATGTCATCTTGGATGTGAAAAAACCTGCAGAAAGCCAGGTATAAGAAGAAACTCTTCTTCAGTAATAGATCAGACTTCACATTTATATTTTCTGCTTCTAATAAATATAATATTTTCTTCCTCTTATTACATCACAGGTTTGAAAATTGTCCACGACGGAGAATGTGGCCCTAACCAGTTAATTTACAAGTATCACTAAACTAAGCAAAGTGACGATTTTGGAGATACCTGAATCCTTGATACCCAGCACCACCCACCTGTAAAGTAATTCTCCAAATCATTTGCCTGAGGCTATAATTAACCAACAATTCTGTACCTAAAACATTTAGTATACTTTTAATAAAATATACTCAGTTATAAAAATAATACAGTTTTAAAACTTCCAGTACTTCTAAAGTAGTAGTTCCGTACTGTAATCATTCTGTAAATCGATGTGATTTAAAATAAATAATAAAATACGGAAAATAATTTAATATTTAGTTATAAATATAAATAATCATATGCGTATCCTGACAAATCATAAAACGGTTTTTAATATGTACCAACATACATTTGACGAGACTATTTATTCGTGAACATTATCGCATGCTCAATAAATATTTAATTTCATGTATAGCTTCAAACCAAACAGCAAACAGTATCCAACAAATCGAGAACAATATCATCATCATCGTGATATAACGCCATAACGAATTACATTTTTGCGCTTGCTTTGCTATTGCTACAGGTAATTTTATTGACATTGGTTAATACTATGGTACTATGTAACTTAACCGTAACATTATATAAAATGATCCAGACAAGTAAATTAGAAATTGCCGCTCAATCAAATAAATTGACATATTTAGTATTATCACCCATTGGGATCAAATTAATTTCTAAATAACTTGATGCTTTAGATTGTAATTTCATATTGTAATTGAGCATTTTGTAATGCTATCCATTTCTAACACTTTGCGCTTATTTACTAACTAACAAACTAACCCATCTTCAGTGTAAAATTAGTTATACCATCGTATAGTCGCATTTAATTTGATTTCGATAAAAAATTAAGCTCGACTACGTTATATGAACCTACCAACATTGTAAAAGCTCATACATCATCCACGGTTAATTATTTTTTTCTCTTGTATTACATAATAAAAGTCAAAATGAATTTAATAATTATACCCACGTTGATTAGAAACATTGTGGAAATTTTTTCGCAATTTAGGATTTTTATGAAATCAATCATAATACCTATGCCCATAACATGAAATAGAGGTAAATTTTATAATCTACGATCACCTCGTCTATCTCCATCTCCATTCCATGACACGCGAGCCCTCACCTCACCTCAGCTCCTTGAGGAAAGACAAGGTCTATGGCATCACAATGGCAGGGTAAGTCTCAAGTCATGAATGAATAAATAAAAAATAACTTTTGCTTGCTTGCTCATACATTACTATATACCGCTACTATACTATTACACAGAAATGATATGATGCGATCAGAAATTACATTTCCTTCCTTTTTTTTTAAAAGAAAAGTATCCCTCGATTATGATCTTTAAGCAGTGAGTGAAGAAGACAGCGAAGTTAATGAGATAATTAATGCAGTGTACTTGAAGGGCAGCAAACCAACGCATCAAAAAGCCCTTCACCAACATCGTAACCTATTCAAAAAAGGGTTCGTGGATCGTCAATCATCCCATCATCACTGTAACATAACACGAAATTTACTCATTGCAATTTTGCGACAAGTTTGCAAATTGCAATCTACTATCCATGTTATAGAAGGCTCGATCATGAATAATTCTCAGCAAGGCTACGCAGCAATTTTTTATTTATTTATTTTAGTTGATTATCAGCTTACACAGTTTAAAAGTCGGTAAGTTCACTTTGTCTTTTGGCAAGATGTTTATACGTTGTTATGTAATTATGACATGATTATGTCTTTGAATAATAAAAATGTGTGTAAGTGGAAGATTACGTAAGTTGCCAAACACAATTTTGTCCAGCCTCCAGAATTTTAACTGACAACATAACAACGATTTGTTCTCATACATGTGCATATAATGATAATCAATGTTTAAATTAAATATAATTTCTGCTTTTATCCAATGAACTGAACTGAGAAACTTGCTCAATGTCAATGGTCAATGGAAGGGAAGTCTTCAGGAATATAAAAGGAAGTTGGTCGGATGTGGAGTGCAGACACTAGAGCGAGCAACGCTTTTGTGTTCAGTGTTCACTGCTGAAGCTCAAATAAGTAAAGACGCGTAAAACGGGATAATTTTTAGTTACCAGTGATTATTTATTTATTCTCACAGTTTTATAACGTGAATCTTGTGCCATGAGACTTTTCGTAAGTTTCAGATTTCACATTACAATCAAATTTTTAAAACTTGTGCAACCAATCCATTAAAATAAAATAATTTTTTGTATTTCAGACCATTTTATTGTTCTGCGTGGTCATTACGGCTGTTGCTGCCCAAGGATGGGGTAGTAGTAGCGGGGGCGGGGGTGGCGGTGGTGGACGTCGCCGGGGTGGATTCCTTTCCTCATTATTTGGGGCTCTGAGAAGGGGTAGAGGAGGTCGCTCCAGAGGTGGCGGTGGAGGTGGTGGTGGTAGCGGTGGTGGATGGGGTCAACAACAGCAACAAAAAAGCCAACCTCAAAGGAGTTCTGGAGGTGGTGGATGGGGTCAGCAGCAACAGCAGCAACGAAGTGCGCCCCAGAAGAGCTCTGGGGGATGGCAATCGGGAGGTGGTGGTGGAAGTGGACCAGTGAGGAGCTCTGGATGGCAGACTGGCCCTCCCCCAAGTTCTAGTTCAGATGGATGGAAGCCAGGCAGAGGCCCAGTTAGCAGCGGAGGAGGAAACGGCTGGGGTCAATAAATTATGTATGAATTGAATTCATCTACCAAACCTAATTAAGAAGTCACCATTTATTCAACTATTTAGTTCATAGACACACGAGGTACCAGTTAAAGTTTTACAATTTTGTACTTATTTATACACGCAAAATAGAATTCGAATTATTTATTTATAAAATTGCGCACAGTTAACATCATTTATTTATATATTAGTATCTATAAACAAGATTTGAGAATATCCACTCGGTAGGAAGTAAATGCAAGAATCCATCGACGACTGCAAACGACTAAAAATAGCAGTGACAGAAATAATAAAGTTACAAAAGTCTGTTATGAGCAATAAACTTTCGTTATTTTGCAAATTTATTGATTACTCACTCCTCCTGTAGCTCTGGCAAGCCACCTAGGTTCTGAGACGTGAACCTTTTCTGCGTCCATTACTAAAATGCACTTGAGTATTCCGCAAATTGTTAGAAATGTTCCTTCGAACAAATGCAAAGTTTTTCGCTAATAAAATTTTAAAAGAAACTTTTATAAAGTGACGTTTTTTTGCAATGATTATTTTATTTAGAAAAATGCTTTTGTAAATAAGTTTAAATAATCGAACCTTACTCACCAAACGTTTCAGCCGCTGATTTTTGTGCCACTTAAGTTTGATGCTGATGCACAGCGAAATGACGTAAATCAGATGCAAAATATAGATAATAACTGCCAGGTGAGCGTCTTCTCGGTCCTTAAAACTTAAGCCGATCAAATTTAGAATGGAGACTAGTAAAACCAGGATCTGTAAGAAAAAATGTGATAAAATAAAAATAATTGCTCTAAAATATCTTCCATATTTTAGAAAAATATTTTGCTTAAAATACCACGTGCGAGTATCTGGTCACGATGAGATGCGCCTTCTTTTTCCTTGTCTGCTCAAGGACGTCCATAGTTTCCGAAATAAAATCTTTTCAGAGAAAAATGTTTTTCGTTAGAATTCAGCAAACGTCAGTCCGGGCCAACATTTTAATTAAAAATAACTCCCATCTCTTAACTATTAGTTGATAAAGTTGCAATAATTTCCATGCTTTGCAGTGCAATAAACAGATACAATAAGAGTTAAAAAATAAGCGATAGCAGTGATAGGCGATAACATTTAATGATAATAAAGGATTTTAATTTATCAGTCATACTAAAAACATCCGGCCGCTTTAACAAACGTAATATTGGTGAGATATTCAAAGGTCATTTAAATATCTTGTGTATGTATTTTCATTTACAAAAGATTAAACATGTTTTAATAATGTTTTGCATAGATTAATCTACATGAACTATTTTATTACGTTAGAATGGACAAAATGTACGCCTACAAGCTCCAAACCGTGTGCAATGAACTCTTGGTCAAATGTAAATAAGCTTCGTGTGTGTTTTGATAACATTTATACCAATCAAGCGATACTAAAACAAAACGCATTCAATTTCACATTGATAAATATTATCAACGTCCACTCTGGACAATAAATGACGTTGGTTGTTTTTCAAATTGGCATTGATTTTGTTAATCATACGTATAGACTATACGGTATAGTCATATGGAGAAAATAGAATTAAAGCAAATCCAAGGTCATTGCAACTTGCAACAAGCAAAATAACACTTTCGGACTAAATTAACGTTTGCACTTGCAGAGGAAGAAGCAAATTACTATTTAACTTACGTGTCAAGTATTTCGTAGCTTTGCCCATTATTAGATTCTTTACCTCTACAGACTAGCAAGCTATACATGGGCTTGACCATTTTGTTGCAAGCATAAAAATTCCAAGGTCAGTTTAAATCTTGGTCTGCGTCTGGTCAGTTATACTGGATCGACGGTGAAAACTTTATTTAGAGATCAGGTTTCATTTAATCTACTGATCTGCACACACAAATAAACTTTATTCAGTTACCCCAGTAGAAGAAAGTGTCAAAATAAATACGAAAGATGAAAAGTTGCAATTCAAGTTTCGGTATTAAAAATGCAACAAATTACCTCATCCTTTTCATAATCTAAACATTCAATGGTAAATGTAAACATGTAAATCTATGCTCAAAAATATAAATTGCAACCAAAAATTATACTTCAGTTTTATTCGACTCAATAAACATTGTTAAATAATTCAAGCAGACAGTTAAAACGAAGTAAAGTGAATAATGTTGCCACCATCGGCGACTTGCTTAAATGATCATGATGATACATAAATAAGGATATATTACGTTAAAAATAAAATAATTAAATCAATTAAGTATAATTAAGGGACTTGAGTAAATATAATTTCAAACAATCAACACAATATATTTAATACAGTTAAATGCTCTATAATAATGATAATGACTTAATAAATATAAAGACCACTTCAATTATTTCGGAGCCTCTCGACGCTCGAGACCACCTGCGTCAATCTTCAAAGAAAGACCTAAAAACAATCATTTTTCTCACTGTGAGGTGTCCAGACAATTTATTTTTCATTTCTTTGATCAACCCCGTCATTACATAATACATTATAGGGAAACTGGAGAAACAAAAAAATCTAGATTAAAGTAGAGACAGAGGCTACAAAGAGTTGTTATTTGAAAGACACAGCCTCCATTGTTGTTGCAACAAGCTGTAATTATTTTGTCTTTTTTTGTCATTAACTCGTACTCTTGTACAGTTGGAATGAAATGAAAAATTTCATTGTATGGAAAATCCTTGAATTATGTTCTGCAAGTAAAATGATGCGATGGTTTAATGTCAAAATTGCTGCAAAGGAAAATGTTTTACGCTGGCTCGTAGTGATACATACATATGTAAAATCTATTTGTACATATGTATATTTTATATTGTACTTAGAACAATTTTGTCTTATTAGTATCGTACATAACGTAGCTAGTGTAGTAAACAGCAAATTGCTGTATCGCAATTTTTTCATATCATCATCACATTTACTACTATATAATATAGTATAAAATAAAGGATGTTTCATGAAAGAACGCAACAATGCTGAATGTTGTATTATTTCGAGTATGGTAATTATTGCAAAATTGCAACTCGATTTGCGCATTTGTCTGTGCATTCGAATAGTATCGCTTGTTTCTAGGAGCCGATTTTTGTTGTGTGTGTGCATTATTTTTCCAGTCAGATTTGATTCATCCACCGTAGTGATAACTAACTATAGCGTCTGAACACTAAGAAGTCAAGTACATTAATTTTTAAAGAATAATTTTACATGGAGAACGGGTATGTTTCATTTACTTTTATTTTTATTTGTAAAATAGTATTGGTTTTATAATTTTGTTAAAATTTATGTTGTAACCAGAAACGCCGAAAGCAACTCCATTACATTTCACATCAATGGAGAAAAACATTCAGGTAACATCAATTGTATGTAGGTGAAAAGCGAAAAAAAAAATATTTCATCGTAATTTTTTTAATGCAGTGGTGAACAACCAGAATGGAATTAATGCGAGAACCGCTTTGGCCGACTACATCAGAGATGTTGCATTACTCAAGGGAACAAAGATCATGTGCCGAGAAGGAGGCTGCGGGGCATGCATTGTGACAGCGAAAGTGAAGGATCCTGCTACAGGCACCGAAATAGTGAAAAGCGTCAACTCGGTAAATACAATTAATAATTTTATCATGATTTAAATAATAAAACTTAACTTGGCTAAAGGTATATTTAAATATTTTATATTTTATATAATAATAGTGCTTGACACCAGTTTTAAGTTGTGATGGTTGGGACATCTCCACCGTTGAATTGTTGGGAAATAAACATGAAGGTTATCATGAAATTCAGAACAGATTGGTCAAATTTCATGGGACGCAGGTAAATAACTAAATAATATTCAAAATTTAATAATTTTTCCAAAATTAAACATTTTTTATTGTTTTGCCAAATTTCGCAAATTTTTAGTGTGGCTTTTGCACGCCCGGAATGGTGATGACCATGCACAGTTTAATCGGGACGAAAAAAGAGGTTAAAATGGAAGACGTGGAAAGCTGTTTCGACGGAAATATTTGTCGGTGCACGGGTTATCGACCTATATTGGACGCATTCAAGGTTCTTTGTAAGGACGCTCCGTTTGAGCTACAACAGAAATGTGCTGATATTGAGGTTAATCCACATTTAAAAAATCTTTCAAGTAAAAAAAATATTTTTAACTTCTATTACATAATAAACTTGTAAAATTGCATTTCAGGAATGTGGAAATTGTCCTCTAAGAAAAAATAATTCCAGTGGTTTCGTTGCTTGTGGACATAGAGATCAAGTGAAAATGTCCGCACCAAAAATAATGGAGTTATCATCCGGAGAGAAATGGATCACAGCAAAGTCAGTGCGAAGTGCACTGATTGCCGCTGCAGAGTGCAATCCTGGAAAATATCGTTTTGTAGCTGGGAATACCAGCACTGGTTAGCCATTAGCAAGAAAGCTAAATATATTTACTAAATATTTTTCCGTTAACTAAAGAACTGGTTTTTATGACGTCAACCACAAATCTCTTTGCGACCTTTAGGAATTTTTAAAAATGATGACCTCTTTCAAACGTACATTGACATTAATGGAATTCCTGATCTGAAGAAAAGTGGCATTGAAGAGAATGGTTTTATGTTGGGTATCTATGTAACATTATCAAATGAAATAAGTATTTTTACCACACTAGTTTTTTATCAATTTTTTATTATAGGAGTCTGCAATAAATTTTTGTACTTATGTATTTAATTAGGCGGAGCAACAACTTTAACTGAATGCATAAACACTTTAAAAGATGTGTCCACACATTCTAAGGGCTTGGAGTATACCGGTAAAATTGCAACACATTTGCAGAGGGTTGCAAACACATCTGTTCGAAACGTAAGTTTTCCTTGTTTCTTGCACCAATAAAATGATTTTTAATGATATCGCAGTAATTTTTACCACGCAACAACTACAAAAATAGTATGCCATTAAATTAGATAGAACGGAACCATTGCTGGCAACTTGATGATAAAGCACACACATCGAGACTTCCCCTCAGATATTTTTGTTTTGCTGGAGGGCGTCGGAGCAAAAATAACATTGGGTGTGTTTTAAATGTCTAGTTTTTAAATAAAATTTAGGTTTATGCTTCTTAAAAGTAATTCAGAATTTTTCGCTTGCTGACACAGCTTCATTGAAATCTAAGAGAGACGGAGAAGATTTAAGCCTGGATGAAGCTAAAACCATGACGCTTCCTGAGTTTCTTAAGACAGACATGAACCAAAAATTGGTGACCGCAGTGCATTTACCGCAGCTGGAGGGATTTCATTTCCGTACTTTTAAGGTTTGCTTTAAATTATTTAGTTGTTTTACATTTTACATCCAATAACTAAGATATTTTTTTCTTTTTATTAACCATGACCCCATGTGCAATTTGAAAATGCAGATCACCCGACGTTACCAAAATACACATGCCTACATAAATGCTGCCTTATTGCTTAAAGTGGACAAAATTAAATACTATGAGGTCAAGGAGAAACCGAGGCTGGTTTTTGGTGGAGTTTCGCCCGACTTTGTATGTACCAATCTAATTGAATTTAGTAATAATAGCAATAAAATAAATGAAATGTATTTTTATAAAATTTAATTTTTATGTACGTTCATAAATTTGTCCAGATTCATGCCTCAAAAACCGAAGAATTCATGGATGGTAAAAACATATCGAATGTGAAAACGCTCCAGAATATTCTAGAAGTCCTGCAAAGTGAGGTCATGTCTAAAATGGAATCTGGCCCACGTCTTCTTGCCTCCTCGGATTACCGTGCCCATTTAACAAAATCATTGTTGTACAAGGTTGAAGATATTAAA
Organism: Cyphoderus albinus; assembly: GCA_021029165.1. Taxonomy (NCBI): domain Eukaryota; kingdom Metazoa; phylum Arthropoda; class Collembola; order Entomobryomorpha; family Paronellidae; genus Cyphoderus; species Cyphoderus albinus. The sequence goes on along the minus strand of VYYJ01001443.1, from coordinate 5,748 downwards.
ATTTTCATAAATAAATGCATTTAGCATTCGCGGTTGACAAATCATAAAATAATGGCTTAACGTTTCAAATAGACAATACTAGAAATTATTGGAAATGACGTTTCGCTGAAATTTCGCTCCGGGGCTAATGACATTCCTCGTCATTTGTTGCAAAACAAGCAAATCCTGGATGGCGAAGCCTCAGAAAAGGCACTTTACAAAAGTGTGCTAAAATGCGAGGGCGCGATTCAGTCTTCAGGCGAAGCCGAGTACACCGCAGACATACCCATACAGCCGAAGGAATGTTACGGTGCCTTTGTTTTGAGCACCGTGGCATGCGCCGACCTGAAAAAGATTAACGCCACCGAGGCACTGGCCATGCCGGGCGTTGTGGCTTTCATCAGTGCAGAAGACATTCCCGGAGAAAACAATGCCGTAAACAATTTCAACTATTTCCCTATGAGCATGCCTGAGCCGGTTTTTGCACAGGACAAAATTAGCTACAATGGTCAGGCTGTTGGCCTGATAGTGGCGACATCCAGGGACTTGGCTTATCGAGCCGCAAAAATGGTCAACGTGACTTACGCCAACGAACAAAAGCCCGTGGTTAATATCATGGACTCCATAGAAAAAGCCAAGGCGGACGGTTCATTTGAGAAGCAAACTTTTGGCACACACACAACAAAACCCGATGACGACATTAAAATCGTCCACACTTTGAAAGGGTCGTTGACCAGTGGGTCACAGTATCACTTCCACATGGAGCCCCAAAGTTGCGTTTGTCATCCCACTGAAGATGGAATTGACGTTTACTCCAGCACACAGTGGATGGATTTCGCACAGATTTCCATCGCCAATGTGCTAGCTATTCCCATGAACGCTGTTAACATGCGAGTGCGGAGAATTGGCGGTGGCTTTGGTGCAAAACTGACAAGACCAGCTTACGTAGCCACAGCCTGCGCTCTGGCCACTTGGATCACCAAAAGACCTGTGAGGCTCATTTTGGACCTGGAGACAAATATGCGAATGCTTGGGAAACGATTGCCAACTCATATTCCATACGAAGTGGGTTTTGACGAGAAGGGAAGAATTGGCAAGCTCGACCTGGATCTTATTTCGGACAATGGATTTACCCCAAATGAACCTGGAGCCTTAATCGGACTAATCCAGCTGCAAAGCCTTTACAAAGCCAGGGGATGGAATATCAGTGGACATTTTGTTCTCACAAACACTCCAGCCAATACATATTGCAGAGCTCCAGGTTTCAAATTGATTTTTGAAATGGTTTTTGTTTGGTATAAATTGACGAAGTCAAAAAATTTTCAATTGAACAAAAAATATTTAATTTTATATAGGCAGCATTAAGGCAAATGCTGCACTGGAATTGATTATGGACCAGATTGCAGACCACCTCAAAATGGATCCCATCACTGTGCGTGAAGCAAATTTACTTGAGAAAGGTGATCCACTTGTATTCGCTTTCGTAGATCCTGATCCAACTTTCAAAGGACAGAATCTCATGCCGGAAATAATTCAAAGAATGAAAAAGGAAGCCGAATACGAATCTAGATGTGAAGCTGTGAAAAAATTTAATAAGGTTCGTGGAAAAAAATTATTTTGAAATTGTGAAATTTTATGCTGCAAAATTTTCTTCCATCCGACGAAAGACGGAAGAGCACCCGACGCGTAATTGGGAGGTCGTGGGGTCGGATCCCACTGGCAGCATTATAACTTTTGTCAGACTCTAACTTTACGTTATGTATATTTTAGAATAACCGATGGAAAAAACGTGGAATGGGCGTGGTCCCACTCCGCTTCGGCATCCATTATTTTGGAGTAAGATACCCAGCAAGTGTTGTTATCTACAGAGATGGTACAGTGGCGGTGTGCCACGGTGGAATTGAAATGGGCCAAGGTATAAACACGAAGGCGATGCAAGTGGCCTCTGAGTATCTAGATGTACCCATGAATAAAATCAAAGTCAAGCCAAGCAACAATTACGTGGGTGCAAATGCTTTCGGGTCGGGGGCTTCCATTACGAGTGACATGGTTTGCTATGTAAGTATAAGAAAATTATACATAAGCACGAGCCCAATATAATTTAATGATACAGTTTAATTGCTCTGTTGAAAATTAAAAATTCCGGTGTCAAAAAGGCCACAATGCGTTCATGCAAGGAGCTCCAAGAAAGGTTGAAAAAGCACAAGGAGACAATGGAGAATAAAGACGCGTCCTGGGAGGAACTTATTGAATCTGCGTATCGGGCAAACGTGAAACTTACTGCGGACCACCAGTGAGTCAATAATGTCCAAGAAAATTAAAAAAAATAATTAAACCCTTAATTTTGGTTTAATAAACAATATTCAAAATGTGTTTTTCAGAACCTCCCCGGGTGATAATCTGGAAGGTTACGATGTTTGGGCATTGAATCTAACCGAGGTTGAGATTGACGTGTTGACAGGAGAGTACAAGGTAATTAAGTAAATCCTCAAGAAACAATAAAATTTACCTCTCAATTCAATATTATACCACTTTTTAATACGCTCAATTAAACATCTAAAGATACTCCGAGCCGACATATATGAAGACACAGGAAACAGCCTGAGTCCCGCCGTTGACCTTGGACAGATTGAAGGTTCCTACATGTTTGGACTGGGTTATTGGACGACGGAGAAAATTCTTCATGATCCGGAGGATGGAAAGCTCCTTACGGCTGGAACTTGGGATTACAAACCTCCTGAATTTAAAGATCTTCCTGAAGATTTCCGGGTGACAGTATTGAACAAAGCTCCAAATCCTACTGGAGTGTTACGATCAAAAGGTATTTAAATTTAAACATTACTGATATAATACATAACTCGTACATTTAAATGTTATTTAATAATTTATCATTCAATTTAGCTTCCGGGGAACCCTGTGTGAACAGCGCTTTTGCTGTGGTGCTCGCGATGAGAAATGCGATTGCCTCTGCCAGATCTGATGCATAATTCAATTAAGCTTCCGGTGAACCCTGTGTGAACAGCGCCTTTGCTGTGGTGCTCGCGATGAGAAATGCGATTGCCTCTGCCAGATCTGATGCAGGAAATACAGAGTGGTTTCAGATAGGTATGCACACGTTTATAATTATTTTGACAATTCAATGTACAATACACAATAATACCTAGTCAATTTTATACACCGTTAATGATGCAAGCAGAGAGTAAAGTTGTAACAACTTAGTTGTTGTATAATACAACTTGTATTCATGATATCGTAGATGGTCCAGTTACCCCAAGGATATTGCTCGGCTTTGCATAACTCAGGATTCACATTTTACAACTTAAAGAAAATTTAATCAAACTGTTTAAGAGTAAAAATTTTTCCTCACATTTGTATAATAAACGTAGTAATAAATAGCACAAAAGCAGAGTGTAGATGAAATTTTGCCATGATCATGAATGAGGTGAAAAGCGAAAATAAAAAGTATTTACATTTACATAAAAATATGCGAACCGTGACTTTCAATTTAGACTAATTATTGATATAGAAATTATAAACAATTTAATTATAAGTATAAATAGTAACGAGTATAATGATGGCGTGGGTGTGACTGACATCTGACATTTCCCCCTTTTTTTTGCAAAGATAAATAGTGAATGACGAATGAATCAATGTACGAAGGAACGAAGATTAAAAAAATATCTTATTCTTTACCAGCTGAATTAACCATAGCAGGTCCACAGTTATTGTCCGAGCTTGTGTAAGACTTACAATTTCCAATGCAGTTTATTATTCATCTTCATCTTACTTAAATTTAAATTACGTAATGGTGCCGTAAATAATGCAAATTTTCATAGTTCTTAAAGTTGATATCTTTTGCATTTACAAATGTACATTTAATTATGCCTACGTTTGGGAATAATAAAATCAATAATTGTGTTTTACGGCCTCGCAGTAATGACAACCTTAAAAGGAGGAGGTTCATTGATGGTGCGTGCCTTTGGTATAATGTTTTCCTCCAGGATCTCTTGACCGGTGCTTTTTGGGTCTGGTTTTACCGTGTATTTCTGGAAAATCGCGGTTAAAAACAGAAACATGGAGTCTTCCGCGAGAGATTTTCCGAGGCACTAAAACAAAGTGTAAAATTTCAAACAACAATTAAAGATACATACATGGCTATAATAAAAGCTAAATTTAAATAATCTCTATGCTTTTACCATTCGCTTTCCAATCGAGAATGGAAGCAGTGCATCATGCTTTATGACCTGCTTCTCATCCTTGGATAAAAATCTTTCAGGTCGAAAATTTTCCGGGTCACCCCAAATGGAAGGATCGTTATGTACCCAGTAAGTATTTGCAATTATGGTGGTATCTTTGGTTAGTAGATGACCTTGGTATTCTGCATCTTCTAACATTTTATGAGGAACGCCGATGTTGACCACAGAAGGCTTACGAAGGAGTTCCATCATAATTGCCTCGGTGTAAGGAAGGCTAGGATATTAGCAACAAAAATAGTAATTAACTTAGCGAATAAATTTAAATAATTGCTAATCAAATTTATTTAAGTAGATGAGAAAATTTTACTTCGGCTTATCCGCAAGTTCCACTTGCCGGTTTCGCCCAATCACCGTATCCAGCTCTACCTGTAATTTTCTCTGATACCTCTGGGTTATGAGCGAGAAACAAAAGTGCCCAGGATAATGTGTGGGATCTGTGGGAATATTTTTCATAAATAACATGAATGACTGGCAAACTATAATTAAATATTATTAAAATAAAAATGTTACAATAAAACTCACGTTGTCTCTGATCCGGCAACAAATAAATCAGGAATGAGCGCCATTAAGTTTTTGTCTGTAAACAAAATTGTGTTATTTGATTTAAAAATAATAAATTTTACATACTCTTCAGCATGCACATTACATACAAATATAATTTGCGACTAACCTCCAACTTGCTTGTAGAAACTTGAGCTGGGATCTGTGGTTTGCGCCTTCTCGATGAGGAAATGATCAATCAAATCCCTATAAATCAGATTTTAAGAAAATTTATTTTTATTGCATTAGGTACCCGGGATTATAAATCTTAATACAGCAAACTTACTGAGGTTCATTTGGATTGAGTTTCTGCAAGTGGTCCTCGATGGATTTATTGGTTATCTTGTTAAGATCATCAAGTGATTTAATATATGCTGTCCATCCCATGAGATCTGGTATGAAATATCGGAGACTCGGTGCGTAAAACAGACCGGTTTTTATTGTATCCGAAATCTTACTATTTAAAAAGACGTAAATATTTGTTATTCAATAAGTTTCATGATGCAAAAACTCAAAAAATGTATTTTGTGTTTTGAGTGTGTCACATACTCCATGAGTGTTTCGGTGCGATCAATAATTTCCGGCCTATATATTAATAATAGATAGTTAAAAATCGTTAACTTACAATACATAATTTTAAATAAAATGTCATTAATAATTTTTCTAATTAGTATCAATACCGTGGTACTGCATCCCACTCATTTCTATCGCCGGCCACAATATTCCACAAGGTGTTGACAACAGCACCATTGAAAATTCGATTTCCCGTGATAGGTTTGTTCTGCCTCTTTTCAATCCAGTTCATGAAGCTGTTCACCTCCTCCTGGATCATTCCCTCCATAGCCCTCTTTGCAAAACCGAAATCTCTCAGTTTTCTTAGGGTGAATCTCCTTTGTGATTCCCAATGCGGCCCCTCATTGAAAACAATGCCATTGTTGCCACCACCAGCGAAAGCCAACAAAATTGGATTGGG
>VYYJ01001442.1:0-30929 GCA_021029165.1 Cyphoderus albinus | reverse complement strand
CACCCCGGGGTTTTTGGTTTGAAAAACCCACCCGCCCAGGAAAAACCCTCAAAAACCCCTACCCCAAAAACCCGGGTGGGAGTACCTTGGTCCTGCAGTTTCTTTTGGAGGCTAGAGGGAAAAGAAAAAAAAAAGGTCATGAAAGGGGAGGTGCTACTATCCGAAATTCTGCTGTGCAACATCCTCCTCCATCACCTCGTCTACCTCGTCACTTTCACTCTGAACCCTTACTCGAGGTGACCAGAAGCTTCATCACTTAGAAAATTAGAAAAATGAGGCCAAGTGGGTGAAAATTGAATAAAGACTATTGAAAATTGATTTTTTATTTTTTGTGGATGAGTTTGTGCAAGTGCTTGCATCCTTTCCCTGAATATTTAATTAATTATGCAATAATATATTTTGCAAAGAAACTTTCTCCCTAAAAACTTCATTTTTCTTTGGGTTTAAAAAGTCTGTGATGTTTTAAAAATACGTACAGTAAATAACGAGCCGCCAGACATTTTTTGGACTGTAAATAAAATAATGCAAGTATATATTATTACAAATAATAATTATTGATTGATTCACCTACCTACTACAAATTAATAATACAGAATAATGAGCACTAACTAAAATTATACGTATTTATTGGAAAAGTCTCCAGCTGGCTCTGGAATCTTCCAAATATCAAAATCAACTCTTTACAGTATATATCTACAGCATATAAAAGATAAAATAAATCACAATTATCATCACAATTTTGCCTTATTTGAAAACATTTCACTGGAGAGTTGATATTACAGTGAAAGTGAGCAGTGAAGTCAAACAAAGTACGTATCGACAACTTATATGAAATCAAACTTGGAGAGACTTTCTCAGCCCATATAGATGCATAATATTTTTAAGTTCGAGTCACCAATTTTAACCAGTATTCAAATAAAATAAAATACTCATCGACTTTTACCTATTTAGTTATCAAGGTAACATACAAAATGCCAAAATCTTTTCCCTATAACTTAAGTTAATTGAGTACTTAATTACGTAAAAATTTTGGCCTCTGGTTTGTCTTACAGTACCTTCTTTGTTCTACTTACGAAAATTGTTGACTGACGGAATGGACTGATGAACTAAACCTGAAGAACTAAACTGAGGGAAATAGAGAGAATGTCAGCATCAGCTTTCATCGCTTTGACATCGACATCGAACCCCTTCTACATGAGCCAACAAGACCAAGTAAGATAAGATTTAAAGTATGAAAACCCGATCTCTTTATTAACTCGTCTCGTTACAGATATTCTATCTACTAATAGCCATATCTTTTGCACTCTATTTTTCAAGCATTATTATTATTATTAAGGTTGAGGTAGTTAATAAATTATTTATTTAACGTTATATGTATGTTATGTAATATAAAGTGCACATTTTGTTTCATTTTTAATTGTTCAATTTCTTTTCTTTTTTTTGTATTTCATACCTTTTAAATTATAGCATAGCTTGTCAAAATATTTTCATTTCATTCCAGCTAATAAATCTCCTTCTTCGCAGCGTTTTCTTTCCTGTATTTTAGTTTCAACTCTTCTGTTATTTGTTGTTAATATTTATTCAATTAAAATAGCTATAAAACGAACACTTAATTATTTTTTAGTGTAATAAAAAAATACTAACCAATTTTTTTCATTGCGTTAATTGTCAATAAAAAATCCTAACGCCTACTAAATAAACTTCGTTCTTTACTCACATTCACATTTTATTTTTGTTTTTGTTTTTCATATTTATCATTTCATTTGCACCTTGCACTTTGTGTCACCCGCCCGCAATCGTCGTGTGATCAGTGAAGCGGAGCGAAAAGCGAACGAAACCTTTCTCCACTTCACTGAAGCCCTTACAAATTTAATTGAACTGAACACCTGCGCATGCATACATATCTGCACCAAAATAGTAAATAGCAAAGCAGTAACAATAACGATTACTGAGACAGGCGAGACGAACAACCGAAAGGCGAGCGAGAAAGAAAAAGCAATAAAAAATTCACCTCTCCAAATTCGACGAAAAAGCTTTTTGCAAAATGCAATAATAAATTCAATACAACGCCATTTTCTTTTCACGCTGCCTAATTAGAAGCTACATATGTATGTACTTAAATCACATCGCACGATGCATTCACATACACCGACCCTATAGTAGTAAATTAATGCAAAAAATATTGTCAGCCGCTTTACTTCCTTATTTCACACGGATACCTTCTTAGTTCGTCTCTTGTTGATAGCAAAACTTGCAAAAAAAAACCCTCCCCGATCCTGTTTCAGTTCACTTCACACTATCGTTAAAAAAAATCTTTCCGAGCAGTGACTGTGCACTGTACAGCTAGGGTGGCGTGGCCTGTCGTAAAAACTGGTGAACTGGAATAGAGTAGTTAAATGTTTACAATTTATTATTTGCCATTACCTTTTGCACTAACAATTCCTTTTTCGTTCCATCATTCCTACCCAATCGTCGCGGACTGATGCAAACTTTTCCTCACATAACTTATGTGACATAAGGTCCACGTTTATATTTTATTACATTCTCAGCTCATGATGATAATGTTTCCTTCGAATTTCACGTCATCAAAAGAAATATTTACAAATCGATTTCACATCTGAAAAGTCTTTATTCATAAGGAAGTATGAGGATGAGACGTTTCTCTTTATTACTGACCGACCCATTTTAATTTGTTTTATCTTTTTGCGGAGCAAGACAGTGCCTCCTTAGAATTACACCTGCGTTGATTTCATTATTCTATTTTTTTAAATGAGCAAACCAACCAACCGTCAAACGACATGACACGACGCAAGGGGTTCATTTCAGGCCTTTTCGAAAGAGGCACACCATTTTTAAAACTGTGCTCGTCCCGTGTGGTTTGGTTTTTGGATTTCCGCTTTAAACACAAGCTAAAAAAATTACTAACGTCCGTTTTGAGAAATTAGAGTAAATTTTTGTGTAAAAAAAGTCCAAATCAGGATGTCGAACCCCGATTCCAATTTTGGTCCTGCTCCAGTTTCAGCTCCGGTAGTTACAGCCTGGGAAGACACATCCTGCAATAGTTCACCTGTCGTTTCTCCTGTCCCAAATCCTAACAATAAAAACTGGTATCGCCCAGGTCCACGGCTCGTGCGGGCGGAAAACTACCGTTTTCCCAGGGCAGGCGTTAACATTGAGCTGGACACGACCAACAAACTGTGCAAACACTGCAGCGAAAACATTCAAATCTACGCACTCGGCTTTTTCCTCATTCTGGTTTTGTTCATGATCTTCTATTATATTCATAGGTTTATCATTTCTCCGCAAAAAACCTGGTAGACACCAAATCGAAATGAAAATCAAGCCGCTGCCTGATCTGACCTGACTCTTCCATGCAACTGCCTTTCAAAATAAAAAATCTCTTTGCTATATAAAAAACTATTTTTGTACGAAAAAAGAGAGACGTGACTTTATTAACAATATTATGTGACTGTTAAAAAATCGAAAGTGCCGACAGAGACTTAAAAAGGAAAGTTGAGAAAAGTGAGGTTTCCAAGTTTTCAAAGATGTGCTTGGAAAGATGAACATATCATACAGAATTGACACCCGCTACCGGGGCGTGTTCCACGTGAAGTCGATTGATGGTGGTAGCAAGTCTTCCAGTTCCAAACCCAACACGTCGACTACCGGTTCAAATATCGCTAACGCTCAAGAGGCATGGGCTGCTGGTTGCGGTGGTGGTGGTGGTGGTGTTGGTGCCACAAGAAACAAGCGCTTTCTCAAGAGACCCTCAAGGTAAAGAGCCGCTTCACATTTTCTCTGGTGTCTGAGCTGCTGAGAGTGAGCCTGAGTGAACGAGTAGCTTCAAATTTTCACTGTTCCAATCAACCCAACTGATTCAGCGTCGATTCAGTCAGTTTACCCCATAACGCAACAGCTTTTCGCTGAGTCGGCCATCTAATAGTATTTTCGTGTTGTTTATTGCTTAAAACCCATTTTCTAGAGTTGCATGACAGTGAGAATTGAAATTGAATTGTTATCCAATCATGAGTGAGTTGCAGAAAAAAAATCATTGATTATTGCTTATTGCTTTTTTGAATGCTCATGGTTGTGGATTTGCCTTTTACATGCTTTACATTTTTGCTTTCCACAACTTTTATTGCAACGTCATTCCCCATTCGTTGTTATTTCATTTCATTCCCTGGAACTTCGTCCTTTCCTTTTCTTTGCCATGTGCTAGTGTGTCCTTCAGCAACGAAATGAAACGAATCTGTAGAAACGCAAAATGACCATTAGCAGCGAAAAAGAGTAGCGAGAGCTGAAAATTGGTAAAATTCGTCACGGTTTAAAATACTATCTCAATGCGTCATGCATCCCTTTAATCCATGTAGTGTTAGTGTGTGTAGTATGAATGTAATGTATAATAAAATGTACTTTACATTTATTCAATATGTAACTTAAGATCAGTTTCAGAGGTTTTTGAGACTAAGCAAAGCTTAAGAAAAACCTGTCCCTATTTTTTTCATTTCAAGTTGGGTCTGGTTTAGCCAGCTTCTGCAACTAACCCATATTGCAGCCTCATTCAGCCGAAATTTTCACCCTGTCTGATATATGTATGTGTGTACTTAAGCACATTATTGAAGCAGAATTTGAAGCAGACAGCAGCGGCAGCCGACTTAACATTATTTTTGTCCTGATTTCCTTTTTCAGGGAAGATCGCCTGATCACCGTTCCTTTCGATTGGTTCCCTTCTTCGATGAGCCCACATTTCCTTCAGCGTTTCTTTTCTCTATGAAATCCTTTGTATTCTAAAAAATCAGGCGAGGCTGCAGCCTAAAGTCGCTGTATTATCATTCTACATACTTTGGCTCCGTGTGAAATGATAATATTTTTCTCTCTAAGAGGGTCTAAGAGACTTGAAGGGACTACTTTATTAAGGGTCTCGATATATTTGTGTCGTTTATATGTTAGGTACATGCTATTTACTTATGTGCATTCAGAGCAGAGCTCCTTAGGCATTACTACGACATGGCGTTTATTTCAGATATTGTAATATGTAATTAATTTAGTAATTTACCAAAACATGATCAATTTACATTTGGGTACACAGGAAGTGTACTTTACCAATTAATTCACGCTGTTTGCAACAAAAAATTGTTCATTAAATAGTCATGTACACACATGAAGAAACAGCAACCCTTTTCAAAAAGTTGACTATCAGTCTATTAACTATCAGTTAAGTTAACAAATAAAAGAATCTATAACAGTAATAGGAAGGAACATACAGTGGAGTGCAGTGCAATAGTCAGTAAAGGTTCAAATCAGTGGCTCCATTGTGTCATAGATTATGCAGATAGTATTACATATTTACATACACGACCAAAATTATTACAGATCGCAGTTACTTATTTATTTGTAATATGAATACTTAATATGAAGTAAACTCACTTGAGTGAGTTGCAATCGCAATCTTCTAGGTAGCTGCTAACAGAACAGGTAATGCCAGGTTTTTACGAAATCACATCATTTTTTTGCCTCCTTCATCTTTAGAGATAATGTGGTTTCGTTATCAAATCTAATATGTGAGTAAGTATACACAATACATACGCACACGTAAAATTTTGCAGACTTTGCTGCATCATACAAAATAGCGCTTGATCCTACAACAGAAATTTCAAACTAAATGAATACTATAATTTGAACTTCATCTTATTCTTATTGTTTGTGGTTTGATTTTTCTTTGAAAAAGGGTTGCGATGAGTGAATGCAAGTGTATTGTAAGTATGTATAGTAACACATACATGATGCAACTGAATTTGAAACCATTTGATTAATACAATCAACAGGTATGCCACAACAATATTTATAAAGCAGAGGATAATCAGATTTTCTGGGCTTTGCATGCATGCCTTGCCTAACCCACTGTACCTGTGCAGTACATTTATGTTATGATGCGGTATTTTGTTTGTGTGCATTAATTATTTATCTCATTTCTTAATGCTTGTGAGAAGCATATCTGAATATGAAGGAAAAAGAAATCTGATTTACTAGACATTTCTAATCATATCCACATTACGTACCTAACATTAGTAACTGTAGAATGGTTAGTTTAGCTTATTTAGTAATGCGCGCCGTGTGTGCACCCATGTTAAGAAAGAAACCCTTTCATTTCATTCAAAAATCTCTCCTGCATACAAATATTCTTTCTGTCTGAAGCATTGCATTGTGCGATGACTTTGTAATGAATGGTATTATATCACCGTTGAAATACCTCTCTAGTCATCATTATCATCATGTCGTAAATAGTTTCGAATTGTGTCTGTAAAGGATTTTTTCCTAGTCACCTACTCACTCAGTTGCTTACTTACTTACCTACTTACCTAACGTTAGGTTAGACTTAGCCTTTTCAATCTCAGTGCCAGTGCCAGAAATTGGCAATCCCAGTTTTTCATTTCACTTCAATTCACTAGTACAAACTGCAAACAATCTTCAAGAGGAAGAAGTTCAAGTTGAAATTCAGTCAAGTTGCAATTTTCAAAACACCTGTTGATCCCATCGCTCCATCTAACCTTTTTTGAAATCTTCTTCATCTTTTTGTCTTTTTTTATAGAAAAAAGTGACGTTATAGGAAATCAAGATGAAAGACAGTTAAAAATCATGGGTGGCAGTAGCAGTGTGTGAATCTGTGATAAATAAAAGTATGCATAAGTCTAAGGTGTGCATAAGGTGTCTATTTTGTACTTTGTACTCCCATGAAAAAATATATTGCCAACATGAAAATCATAAGAGGAAACTAGGCTATCAAGGATTTTCCACGTGTCGGATTTCTTACCCAATGCCCGTACAATACAATTTCATCCCCAGCAGATTTTACTAAATGTGGTTTGAGTTAATTGGATGGGAAGTGTGCAAGTACCTGATTCTTCTCCTGTTCTCTCTCGCTATTCTCTGTGCATACAAAACGGCTCCTTTGTTCTCCATGAAAGTTTGGAGCAGAACGAGAAGAAGACTGAGAAGGCTGACACAGCGCAAGTAAGTGCGTCGCCACATCAAATGAAACGTCAGAAAGTCAAAGCCCTTCTTGTTCCAAATATATTCTAAAGCTTCATTTTAATAATTGTACATTTGTACATTTGTACTACTACCTCTCATTACCAATTTAAAACGAAGGCTGTTCAGCTAGTGCATGTAAATGTAATGTAATATAGCACATTAGCACATGTACAAAAGTGAGTCCGAACAATTAAATTTATTTGACCACCCAATTAAAAATCTCCTTTGTTGGATGATTCTCATGGAAAGTGTTTAAAGTGAGACACATGGAAAAAGGTCCGTAGCTCCTTCACTCACTCACCCTAACAACTCTAGCTCTAAGTGTCTTAGTAGCACACATTTTCTTTCAATGTTTAGCATGCGGGACTGGTTCAGGTCAGTGTATGAAAAAAAATCTTGGAATGTAATTTTTATTGTATAGCTTAACTGCGCTACTTAAAAAACTTTTAGTTACACTTTCAGCTAAATATTGTACAGTTTCATGGAGTTTGATTTTTTAAACGTAATAAAAGTAATAGCAATATTTGCAACATTTTACCGTCAACCAACACTGTTAATTTGAATATTTATTGCTTTATACAAATGTAATTGTAAGATACACTTTTAATTTTGCTTCACGCGCATTATAATAATTTTCATAGCTTTACCACAAATTAAATAACACATTACAAATATTATACTAACACAATTAAAGTAGTCGTGTAAATAATTGCCAAATAAAAGAATTTCCTATGAATTTCCTCAATATCTCTGACAGCACAGCATTTCACCATCTCCTTAACCAAAACTCTGGACAATTTTTCTTTCATGATTCATCATAACAAATTCATCACAGACTAATGAATAAAGTAAGGACAAAGAAGAGGCGACGATGCAATTAACGGAAATTTTGTGCTTTTTATGAGTCATAGACTCGGTCTTCACTTCATTCACTTCACTACTGCTTTTAAGTAATATGCTTTTATTTAGCCAATGGCAGCACAGCATTAATTATTCATTTCATCAAACATTTACTATTTTTATCTATTTGCTTAATTAGCAAATATCGACGAAAAGCAACACAGTACAACGTGAAGCCCATGTGAATTTGGAGACAGTTTTGGAAGTGAGATGAGAATGATCAGATCGTGCACGATTTCAATTCCCTTTCTTTCACATGTTGCTTCAGTCTGACAGTTGCATAGCATTGCACACACTAAGCCCATTTTTGTGTAAAATCTGTCAAATTTTCATGCAAGTGGAGTGGAATGAGTGAGAAGAGAGACCAGATAGAAAAGACCTGAGTTGGGTTCATGCATCCACTTGCCGACAAAACTTGTAAAAAAGTATTCGCACAATTTTATGGGCAAATAGTAAATGAATGAATCATTATGTGAGAGCAGTGGATCTCCTGACACGACTGAGTAGCAAATCATGAGAGAGCACATGGATTCGTCAAGTTGTGGTCGCATGGTCTGATCTGACGCTGATGTGATGACGATGACGCTAGCGTAGCTTTTTGTAACTGTAAGTACAACTGTCCAACTCTGCCTCGTTTCCTATTATACTGTATGAAATCAAATGGAATTGGGAGCAGATTTGTCAGCTCCAGCTCGCATCTCATGGACTTTATAACTGCGTTGCATTAGATAAACATTATAAACATTACATTTAAATGTTGCGTGCACATAGTGTATGTACAACTGAAGTGGATCTGTGTCCCTCTGCTGCAATGTTCACGGATTTCTCTCGCTTTTCCATTCCACATGCTTCCCGAGCCGAGCACATGGCCTCTCAAATTACACAATGTGTGCATTGTCCTTCCATTGCCAACTCCATCCATCCAGTCTGACATCTTTTTCACTTGACGCTAGCTTATTTCTCAATTAGCGCTTTAATTCCCCCTGCTTGTACCTGCCTGCAATTTGTTTCTGGAGTAGCACATTGTAGCATCATGCTTGCTTAGCACTGGACAAGTGAATCTGAGAGACTGGGTTGAATTTAAGTTGAAGAGCTAAATTGCTTAATAGGGACTAGTTAATGGTCCAGTACGAGATGAGGATGCGACACTGTATCCACATAATGTAGCTCAAGTCAGCATGGGTCAAACTTGTCCAGCATCATATCATGACCATCCCATCACGATCATGATAATGGAAGTCTACTGGAATTCTTTTTATTCTTTCTCATGGAACATGCACTTTATTCATGCCGACTTCATGAGAGATTGCTTACAATAAAATCATTACCTTGTACATATGTACATACACACGCAGCGTTATTTTCCAGTAGCGATTTAAAAAATGTAAAGTACAACGCTTTTGCTGTCACTGTCACTGTCCACGCTGTGCACATGTACCTATTCTGTCGCAGGTCCCAATCAATTACATAAGGAAGGCGACCTATTGAAAAGGGATTGGTGGTTCTGATTGTATAATGATTTTGGTGTGCCTCGTCTCTTAACTTTCTAAAACGCTTTGGCTTTTAGCTTGCTTGCTTTTTTTCGTGGGTGGCAATAGCAAAGAAAAGTCTTGGTTGAGGCTTCAGGTGTTGAGAAGAGCTCAGTTATCGAGAGATGTTCACAGGCCTTAAACGTTTTGGCTTGTTTTCCAGGTGGCTTTCAAACGGACACGCAGACGCATCCACGACTGAATTAGTTGGTAATAGTGAGTCGCCGGGTAATCTGAGTCATTTAATCGGTGCGACGATAAACGAGGAGGAAATTTCTTCCGAGACGAATTTCAGTGAGCACGAAGTAACACAAGTGAGCGAAGAAAATAGAATTGAGGAGGAGAATAGTGACCCGAGTACACCACTTTCAAGTGCAAATTTTTCAGAGGTTCAAAGTGAGAGCGGAATCGAGGTTGAAGTTGAAGTTGATAGCGCGTCAGAATTCACGCTTGCTGATAACATGGCCGATGAGCAGCGACAGACTGAAGGTACTACCCAAAGAAATCATCCTTTTCATTTGTAGAGAGAAAGTTGAGTTGAGTTGATTGAGTAGAATTCCCTCTTTGAAAAAACAAAATAAAGACTAATCCAAAGTAAAAATGGCCGGAAATGGCAGTGGAAATGTTAAAGCAGGCGGAGGCAATACCGACTCCTCCAATAATTTCACACTCATTTCTTTCTCCTGTCTCGCCTGTCTTGTGCTCATGATGGTGCTGGGCAGATGGGCAAGTAAGAAGGGTGGTGATAGTAGTTGGAAAGGTGACACGAAGAAAAAAGAAAGCTCAAAAAAGAAGGTTAAATTTCATAAAGAAAAGTGTCACGAAGCTCAAGCTAGGACTGAGAGCGCAGCGTGCCCCGTTCCAAGTTTGCATGGTAAATTCCTATTGTTTTTCTCTTTCTGTCGGAATAGTCCACGCAATTTCATTTAAAAGAGATCAAATCAAAGCAATCTCAATTTTCAAATTTATGAATGTGAGGTAATAAAACCATGCAAAAAAATCATAAACTGCCAGTGCAAATGAAAATGATTGAAATTCAAACCCCTTTTTATTTGTCATCTTGTGACAATTATTTTTTTATTTAATGTTTCATGGTGTTCCTGTCTATTTTTGTCGTGTTTTGCCTTGCCCCGTGTGTTAATCTTAAATTATTTCCATGTGCCTTTGTTGTTGTCCTTTTTAACATAGTAAAGCATGAGTCAAAATCGATCAGTAGACAATGTAAATACACTGTAATGTAGCTTTTTAATAGTTAAGCACTTAATAATAATGATATTAATATTGCAAGTAGAATTTGTATTTGTACAACTCTAACCAAGTTGTTGTTTTTTTTTGTTTCTTTCCTTATCGTTTCACTCTTCTACTAATTTCCTGACATGCGAAATGCGACATGACATGCAAAAGATCAGGGTGATGGAGATCGTGTAAATTTTGTTGTTGGAGATGAAGGCGACTCGGCTGCCGAGGACAATGGCGACATTGTGATGGTGGGTGACCTGGAACGACGCGAGAGTTCCGCTTCGCAGTCTAGCGACACCTTTCAAGACTACGTCCCTCCAGTCCATGGGCGCCCCATGGATGGGCCCCTGGGCATAATGGAGAGAAGACGCAGATTAAGGTAATGCCAAATTTCATTTATTTATTTAAAGTATTTACAAAAAGTCATCATCTACAAAGATAAAGTGAGACCTACCAAGAAAAAGCTATTTGCCTACCTAGCGGAAGTGAGTTATCTCATGAATTTCGACATATATTTTCACAACAACAATAAAATATTTCAAGTGTGAGTTTCCCACGAACGCGAACCTCAAAGGACTTGTTTTATTTTCATTATGAAACCTGTAGCCTGTGTCTGTAAACGTGATTTCTCTCTGATTGCGTAAGTTCACTTGCGGCGCAAGAAGCCGCATCCGCTCTAAAAAGAAACATACGCAAAAACAATTTACTTCTTTTGCTTAAAGTTTTGCAACGAGTGCACTTTCAATTCAAAAAAAAGAGAATTCACATCTTCCCCTTCCAGACTTTAAATTACAGATAAGGAAATTGGCAAGGCCAAATTTAAAGACGAGCTTAACATTACGAAATCAAGATAATTATATCTAATTTTAAAATATTTCAATACCCCAATTTCCTAACTCATTTTCAAGCATATTTTATCTAGCCCCAGTTTGACTCTTGATGCCAACCTTGACACTTGCTGAGCCTCCGTTTCGTTTCACGATTCATGTCTAACCCTGCTGCTGCAACGCTCCACTTACACAATTTCATTATCACTCTCACAGCAGCAACATTACTCTTAATCCAATTACTACATGGTCCTCTCCTCTCACCATTCCTCTTCCATGTGATTAGCGTAATGCAGTTTAAAATTAAACATGTAAAATCAAAACGAATATTCAATTAATGATAGATTCTTAGTATGATATATATGAAAACCTCTTATAAATCTGTCAGTAGGAATCAAATTTCATTTTGTTTTGCTACCGAATCTGGTAAAAAATGCAGAAAGATTTTCGTCACTAAAAATTAAATTAACGAACGCAATTAAATCGAAGGAATAAAAAAATAGTTCAAGGTTATAGTTTTTATTTCGTAATCTGTATTGTCAAAATACACACGAATATGAGTTTGATATTTTTCAGAGCCTTCACTATGTCACTTAATAAATTATGATTACGAGAATCCAGTTAAGTTCAGCTAATGATGATGATAACGTATCACAATTAATTTTAGAAAAACATTGCATGGAAATTGCACTGCAGTTCATTCCATCCGTGCATGTACTTATACAGTGTACGATACACTTGAAACTCTTTAATACCTAAACGAAACACGTGTGAAGTTGTGAGAATCCGCGTGCGATGCGCGACGGATCATTTATTTTATTTATGCAAAGATAAATTTTAAAAACTGATACATAAGGATTGATGTTACGAGTGGATGTATTTAGGGGAACAAAAATATTGACACAACAGGGAATTAATTTTGCAGCGAATGATACTTGTCATGTTGTAAGTCAGTTTTGATTACACGAATACGTTTTGACAAGAGCATCAAAGGAGTTGATCATGATTAAATAGGAGTTGAGTCGAGTCGAGTAGCCACTTACTTAAATACAAATAACTGTGAAACGCCAGCTCTCATGCAATTAGCTAGCCTCATGTAGTTAACTATAGCTCATAATCTGCTCTGCACAATTTTTTATCTTTTTGTCCTCTTCCACCCCGTTCCGTTCGCTAGTTACTTTATTATCTACTTTGCAAACATCTTCTTATGCCGGGCCGTAATCGGTATCTCAATTGAGCATTTAATGTATATACAATAATTAGGTAGTTTATATTTGTGGAGCAGCGGCTTTTTTATCCTGCATCTAATTATGTATGTATTTTATATGTATTATTATGAATCGGATGATGATAGTCATTAGCCATATTTTTATGACTTTATATGAATGAAATGGTTACATAATTGTCCTCGTAATCGAGAGTTACAAGGATGTACAGTTTGGGCTTCATTAATTGCCTGCTTTTGTTTGACCACTTTTGTCTAGCTGTGAAAGTGGAAAACAAAGGGGAATTTGGATTCTGTTCCAATTTCATTCAGAGTCCTTTTCACTCTTTTGTTTGGAGTGGTTCGTTGGTTTTTCCTAGGAGGAGCTCATTCATCGTGCCACGTCGTGTTGTGAGTGAGTTAATTCTTAACCTTTGCGCGTGTGTGGAAATTTGAGCCATATTATTCAGTTTGGACTTCCACAATCATTGTATTATTTCATGAAACCTGAGCCGGTTTCATTTTCTTGCGCTTTCAAAAACACCAAGTTTGTGCAATCCAATCCTGCACACATTTTTTACTTGATTCATTCGGAGCTTCGTGCAGAAAATAAACCAGAAACACGGTAAAGAAGCCAGAGCAAATTCAAATCCGACATCCATCGCAGGCTCAAGCTAAGCTGAGCTTAGATTTTCAATTTTTCTGTCCAGTTTTACTTTTCTAATGTGTTGCAAGAATGTGGGAGGATTACTCGAGCTCGCCGCCTCTTAGGTATCTTAACGTAATAAATTCAACTTATTATGCAAGATTATGTTATATCTCAATATTCTAGTATTTCATTTCTGCTATCGTCATCGTATGACTCGCAAGCGACTTTAGTGACCACCTCGAAACACTCACTGCACCTCGACACATGCAATATTTTTAGAGCTTTGAGAACAAATTCAGGTTCAGTGAGTCGAAACAGAAAAGTATTCTAACTAAGTAAAACAAGCTGTAGTCGTCTGTCTAGAATGGCATCACATAGCATCACGCGTTTCCACTAATATTTCCCACGGGAAAAAATACTGCCTCTTTGGTTAATTATTAATTGAGGCTTATTTATTTATTAACCTGGTGTCCAGTGCACGTGTCGATGGAGAAATTTCCTGTAATTTCCATACGACTTCAACAATTCTTTCCCAACTCATTCTGGCATTTAAATATTTATTTGTCTGTTTTTATTATGCATGTATTTTGTTGGAAAGTACAAGGCCGACTTTTCTGAGAAAACGTCAGACAATTTCTTTCATTTTCTCATGTGGATAAATAAAAAACCACGGGAGTAAAAAAATTGTTTAAGGAAGAAATCTAAGTACACCTGGAATGAATGATAAGAAATCTTTTCAAAGGTTCAATGAAATGTGCAGCAGTCATCAAAAACCGAGTCAAAAAAAATCATAAAACTCGCTACATAAGGCAAAACAACATTACAAGTTAAATAGCACTTTGGGTAAAATTGTTTTTGTATTGTATTGTAAGTGTGCAAATTTTTTGCCAGGAGCAGTTTGGCACTAATAATGATGGTTATTTTCATTCCACTCTACTCCAAAAAATTGTGCATGAAAAAATTGTGCATGCATTGACGAGTATCCCGCTTAATTGTAGACTTGCACATGCTACACAGATGGATAAAACACTGTCTGTGCAGCACACTTTGATTGCAGCTTTTTTCCTCAACTCCGACAACATCTTTCCTTCTTTCAATTTAGAATTCAATTCAACACTAACTACCTCTACCTGCTTAATATTTTCGCTGTGAAAATAAGCAAAAACCTAAGTCACATTCACATCACATCACATTTTTTATCATGATAACATAGTAACCATCATAATTCATAAGCAGCACCAGGACCAGGCGCATTGGGATAAGACGAGTATGTGGTAGTGGTACTATGATTGTTCTCTGAGTCGGGCAAATTTTCGTTATTTTCTATGTGAACCTGAAAAATATTAATGGGTACAAGGCAATGTTGCCGACCCCTCTCACTCACTAACTGAGAGAACTCAGCTCAGAAATTTTTTCTCATCTTGGCTAATAATGCTACTTCACTTTACTTGTTTCTGGTCCGGTCCACGTCCACGTTTCATTTCTTTGCTTGGGGTAGCATTTACACTTTACTACCAGCCAAGTTAAGATTCGATAATTAGCCGATGAGCGACCACACAATGTAAACGACTGACAAAGTCAAAGAGTTGAGCATGCTGAAAACTGAAAATCCGTAGAGAAAAAAGAAAGAAAAAAGAAGTTACGTAGGCACAACTTTTCCCTCATGCTTACCTATTTTCATATTTATTTACTAGAAAGAAGCGACCGAAGGGGAATGAAAAAAGTTGTTTCTTCTTCTTATTTGCAGCTTTTTCTCTCTAAGTCTATGTAGGTACTCGAATACAAATTCACCCTGCATTCTTCTCCTGCTTCTGAAAAGTATTCGTATTCTCTTTATAACTTTATTTTAAATGCTCGTTTGATAGATCATCTCGCTCTTACTCCCTGGTCCTGCTTTTATTTATTTGCCTGCACCGCACCTGCCTCAATTACATTACATTGACGATGATACTTATTTACTTACAACTGAAGCTGTGTCTACCTGAAATTTATCATATTTTTTCTTTAACACATGAAATACATCAGATTCTTGACATGACAAAGACAGAGTTTGAAGCAAACTAGCAAGCACGTTAACAAAGTTCGCTATCTGTGTATTTATTGTATACATAGTTAAGATGTGAAATTTCTTTCTCTAAGGAGATGTGTCAGTCTTCTAAAATAACGTGATGTTCTAAACTCTAAAATGTCTTCCCATAGCTATGCGTCAGTTTACTACTATTTTCATGACCACCGTCATAGTCATCCGTCCTCATCATTATCATCGACATCGACAACAACATCAACGTTACGTTCTCATGCGATGCTTTATGTGAGTAGAATAATCTAGGTTTAGCGTGAATCTACAGGTAGTTTTAGTTTTTAGCCTAAAACATATTTTTTTAGACTCAGATTTACAATATTGTGTAACGTAACATGCACACATTTTTAACATTACTGTGTGTGTGTCCACAGTCCTCGTCCACGTCGATCACATCATCAATGTCTGAGAGTATTACTTTAGTATTTTTATGACGTGATACTTACTGAGGCGATGATAAGTATGACGATGATAATCATCATTCATGATAATATGATGACGAGATGAGGATAAGCCTGTTGAAAGACATAAAAAGTAAAGCAGAGGCAGAGGCAACTAAAGATAATGATGATAAAGAATTGATGAAAATTACACCTGCATCCTTCACTTTTGCTCGGTTACTTACAGTGAACATCCCGACCGGACAGAAAGATATCAAACTTACGATTAGTAATAGATGTGCAAAATTTCAAGACTAACCTAAGTAGGGTTTCTAAGAAAATTGAGATTACATTTTATGAAGACTTATGTATTAGTAACATGATTAAAAGCATGCATTTTTATGGGAAATCATTTTATAAGGCGAAGTATTGTGTGCTCTTTCTACTTACCCAAAGCAAAAATATCCTCTGTCGATATGTAATATGAATGACAAAAAATATCAATTTTTATTTTTTAAGATAATTGCATATTTAGCCAGGTTGTAGATAAGTCCTATACTGGTATAAAACTAAGAGATGATAGGACGCGACTTGATGACTACTACGTAACTACATAAATTGAAAGCCACTACGCTAACAATCGTTCTGTCTGGTCGGAATGTTTGCTGTTAGTTCAGTCCATGGGATATTGCATTGTAATTGTAACTCTAAAACTCTGACTCTGGTTCTGGCGAACTCTGAGGATAAACAAGCGGAGAAGACGCGTCTCACTTTAGTTTCACTCCATTCTCCACTCAATGTGGTCTGATGAAGTGAGCACACGGCGGTGCGCAGTGAGTTAGACATGAGAGAGGTGACCACATGAAAACCAACTAAACTCAACTAAAGTTAACTTTTATTTATTTCTCATGGAGATTATATATTTAACACAGCTATATTCACTAAGGGACACGTCCTTGATGGATGCACGCAAACATTTAAAACGCGCCTGGCTCACTTGGTTTGTTTCACGTACTGTGATAAAGTGGGAATTGTGATAATATTTACTTAATTAAGTGACAGTTACGGTAACATATAAGATTCTCTTTAATTCTCAATACGCACTCCATTCATCATCCACTCGTTGTCATGCCATGCGTGAATAAAAACTTTCCTGTCACTATCTGCTCGTGCGAAATAGTTGAGCTTGAAAATTCAAACCCTTCGCAAATTCATCTCCACTTTGGGAGAAAATGGTAATCGAAGGGACACAAAGTGGCCCACCGGAACCTCCCAGCGTTGGAGGTGTGTCCACCGGAAGTGTGTCACCCTCGGGTAGTAGCACAACTGGGAGTACAATCAGCGCTGCCAGCAGCAATAGCGTAAGCAGCCATTCCACTACCTCATCCTCGGGCCAAACTGTGGCCCACGCAGCCATTCAAATGAGGTAGAATAAATTACAGCTCTTAAACTAGATCCGACCCGACACCCAAACGATTGACAAAGAGTGTATACAATGAATGTATATAATCAAATCATTATATTATAATGGCATTATAATATGCAAATTAAGCAAAACCATAAAATACTATTTTTAAATGATACGGCACAACAGTAATGTATTTATGTATGTTACAAAACGAGGAACTAAAAAGCTTTAAAATATTGTGCAAATATTGAATAACCTTCAAAATTCAAAATTATTTTGCGAAAAAGGAAAAAATGTAGAAACTGGGAAATGTTGGTTTAGGAGAAGAACCGCAAAAGTCAGTTTATTGCGGTCATGTATAAATGTAAAAAAAGAGTTGAAATGAAGCTTCGCTTTAGACAACAACGCACACGCGGATGGTGGAGTGAACAAAGCTTGAGACTCTGTTGATGGCTGACTGGAACAAGAAACATCCAATGATCAAACTCCGCTGGCTGAGCAGAGCTGCTCTGGTGTGTGTCATGTGTGTGTACACTTTGTTGACACCACCAGGATATCTTCTGAAAAGAGAATCTTAATGTTTAGTCTGCATTGCAGACACTATCCTAATGATAAGAAAGGTCTCGACGATGAAAGCGACGATGGGTACGGTAATTGATGTTCATTAGCTTTCCTTGTTGATTCATGATCATGGAGGTCTTGACATCAGTTAGCAGTTTTCGAAATAGCAGATGATGATTTTTTGACTTGATTAATGACTGATTCCTCTAGTTGGACTAGTTAACCGATAAATCCACTAATTGAGAATTACTTTAACTATTTAACGATGCAGGCCGAGTATGTCATACGGAACTATGCTGCGGGACAGCAAATATGTCGAGAAGGACGCTACATTCGCCACAACTGAGGAACTGGTCAAGAAACACGGCGGAACCAAGAACATTAACAAGGTTCGAAAGCACTCTAATTAAACTAGCCGCTAAATAAATGCCAGTTGCTTTAAATTTAAATTGGATTCTCTTCTAGGTTCTTATCGCGAATAACGGAATCGCAGCGGTGAAATGCATGCGGTCAATTCGTCGCTGGGCGTACGAGGTGTTTCGGAACGAACGTGCCATTCGCTTCGTGGTGATGGTAACGCCCGAGGACCTGAAGGCGAACGCTGAGTACATCAAAATGGCGGACCATTATGTGCCAGTGCCTGGAGGTGCCAACAACAACAACTACGCGAACGTCGAGCTTATCCTGGACATAGCTAAGAGAATGCAGGTGCAAGCCGTGTGGGCTGGCTGGGGCCACGCCTCCGAGAACCCGAAGCTTCCGGAACTGCTCCACAAAAACAACATCGTGTTCATCGGACCCCCAGAAAAGGCAATGTGGGCCTTGGGGGACAAGATTGCGTCGAGCATTGTGGCTCAAACTGCTGGAGTGCCAACATTGCCCTGGTCTGGAAGTGGACTGATGGCCTCTTCCGGAAAGGACAAACGGATCAAGATCTCCTCCGACTTGTACAAACAGGGCTGCGTGGAGACGGCCGAGGAGGGTCTCGTCGCCGCCCAGAAGATTGGCTTCCCAGTCATGATCAAAGCTAGCGAAGGAGGTGGCGGCAAAGGTATCCGGAAGGCGGAAACTTGTGACGACTTCAGTAACCTGTTTCGTCAAGTGCAGTCGGAAGTGCCGGGGTCTCCGATATTCATCATGAAGCTAGCAACATGCGCCCGTCATTTGGAAGTCCAACTCGTGGGCGATCAATACGGCAACGCGATTTCCCTCTTTGGCAGAGATTGCTCAATTCAGAGGCGTCACCAGAAGATCATTGAAGAGGCGCCTTGTGTGATCGCGAAGAAGGATGTGTTCGAGCAGATGGAGAAGGCGGCGGTGCGACTTGCGAAGATGGTGGGCTACGTGAGTGCTGGAACTGTTGAGTACCTGTATGACACCACTGGGAACTACTACTTCCTGGAGCTGAACCCCAGGCTGCAAGTGGAGCATCCTTGCACTGAAATGATTGCCGACGTGAATCTTCCTGCCTGCCAACTCCAGATCGCCATGGGCATTCCACTTTACCGAATCAAAGATATCCGAATTCTCTACGGAGAGAATCCATGGGGAGACTCCGTCATCGACTTCGACGTTCCCCGCTACAAACCTCAACCGTGGGGCCATGTGATTGCCGCCCGTATCACAAGTGAGAATCCTGACGAAGGCTTCAAGCCCAGCAGCGGTACAGTCCAAGAACTGAATTTCCGGTCTTCCAAGAACGTCTGGGGCTACTTCAGCGTAGCCGCTTCAGGTGGTCTGCACGAGTTTGCAGACTCCCAGTTTGGTCACTGCTTCTCTTGGGGAGAGAGCCGAGAGCAGGCCAGAGAGAATCTTGTGATTGCCTTAAAGGAGCTTTCAATTCGCGGAGACTTCCGCACTACCGTTGAATACTTGATCACCCTGCTGGAGACATCCGCGTTCCAGGACAACACGATAGACACGAGCTGGCTCGACGCTCTCATCGCTGAACGCGTTCAGGCGGACAAGCCCGACATCATGATTGGCGTCATCTGCGGAGCTCTTCATGTGGCAGATCAAACGATAGTAAACGCATTCCAGAATTTCCAAACTTCTCTCGAGAAAGGTCAGATTCTGCCCGCCAACACGCTCAGGAACACAGTCAGCGTTGAGTTGATCAACGAGGGCATCAAATACAAAGTCGAAGCGGTCAAAAGCGGTCCAAGTCAGTACTTCCTGGTGATGAACGATTCCTTCAAAGAGGTCGAGGTTCATCGCATGGCGGACGGCGGTCTTCTGGTATCCATCGACACGCAGAGCTTCAACACGTACATGAAGGAGGAGGTGGACCGCTACAGGGTCGTCATAGGCAACCAGACTTGTGTGTTCGAGAAGGAAAATGACCCCACGCTCCTGAGGTCACCATCCGCTGGAAAACTGCTCGGCTACCTGGTAGAAGACGGAGGTCATGTTTACGCGGGTCAGGCGTACGCAGAAATTGAGGTGATGAAGATGGTGATGACCCTGACTTGCTCGGAGTCGGGATGCATCAACTACTGCAAACGACCTGGAGCTGTACTGGACGCTGGAGCACTCATAGCCAGGCTGGAGCTGGACGACCCCAGTAAAGTGACCACAGCTCTAGTGTTTGAAGGCAAGTTCCCCGACGGAGAGAATCCCGGGCCCGTCTTTTCTGACAAGCTCAACCAAGTCTACACCAACTGCAAGGTAACGCTCGAGAACATTTTCGCCGGCTACTGCCTTCCTGACCCATATTTCGGCCAGAAGGTGGGAGAGCTGATTGAGAAGTTCATGAAAGCCCTGCGTGATCCCACATTGCCCCTCCTGGAGTTGCAGGAGGTCATTTCATCAATTTCGGGAAGAATCCCAGCAACGGTAGAAAAGAAAATCAGGAAACTGATGACCCTCTACTCCAGCAACATTACCTCTGTTTTGGCACAATTTCCCAGTCAGCAGATCGCCAGTGTCATTGATGGTCACGCCGCCACACTACAGAAGCGAGCTGATCGAGACGTATTTTTCCTCACGACACAAGGCATCGTACAGCTCGTGCAGCGCTACAGGAATGGAATCCGAGGTCGCATGAAGACTTCAGTGCAAGAGTTGCTTAGAACGTACCTGAATGCAGAGACTCAGTTCCAACACGGTCATTACGACAAATGCGTCTCCGCCCTGAGGGACAAGCACAAGGACGACATGCTTGCCGTCACATCCTGCATTTTCTCACATTATCAAGTCGCCAAGAAAAATATTGTCGTCACTATGCTCATTGACCACGTATGGGCGAACGAGCCCGGCCTCACCGATGAGCTCGCGCCAATTCTCAACGAGCTGACTGGACTCAACCGCTCTGAAAACTCGAGGGTCGCTCTTCGCGCCAGACAGGTGCTTATCGCTGCTCATCAACCGGCGTACGAACTGCGCCACAACCAAATGGAATCTATCTTCCTCTCTGCTGCGGACATGTATGGTCACGACTTCCATCCCGAGAATCTGCAGAAGCTCATCATGTCAGAGACGTCCATCTTCGACGTCCTCCACGACTTCTTTTACCATCCGAACGAAGCTGTTCGAATGGCTGCGCTAGAGGTCTACGTCCGAAGAGCCTACACTTCCTACGAACTCACGTGTCTCTTGCATCAGCAACTCTTTGGATCACTGTGCATCGTACAGTTCCAGTTCCTACTGCCGACATCGCACCCCAATAGAATTCCACATAACCGGGCAAGTGCGAACCAGTTACCTCATGTTCCATCACTGGACGATGTTCAATACGGGGATATGCTGCCCCTGCAACTGGACGACTGCCAGAGAACAGGAATTATGGCGGCCTTTGCCAAAGTGGAGGAGTTCCGAACTGCGTTTGATGAGTTAATGGAGCTTTTCATTTCCGACTCGAGACCGGAGTCCCCCAAGGCCATGTCTAGTGGTGGAGATGACGACTTGTCGAAGCAGGGACTGTCCATTTCCATCAGCTCCAGTTTCAGTGACGTGGGCATCAACATCAACGACTACGAACTGAAGCCAGTGGAGCCCATCCACATTCTCAACGTGGCGCTCAAGATCGACCAAGCGACAGACGACAACCAGTTGAGCGAGGAATTCGCCGAGTTTGTAGCCAACAAGAGGGAGGTGCTGCTCGAAAAGGGCATTCGTCGAATCACATTCGTCATTCTGTACAAGCGCCAGTTCCCCAAGTTCTTCACTTACAGAGCGAGGGATGGATTTGCTGAGGACAGGATTTACAGACACTTGGAACCTGCTCTGGCATTCCAACTCGAAATCAACAGGATGCGCATGTATGATCTGGAAGCTCTGCCCACTTCCAATCAGAAGATGCATTTGTATCTGGGCAAGGGAAAGGTGCCCAAGGGTCAGGAGGTCACCGACTACAGATTCTTCATCCGCTCCATTATCCGTCACTCCGACCTGATCACGAAGGAGGCTTCTTTCGAGTATTTGCAGAATGAAGGCGAAAGACTGCTGCTAGAATCGATGGACGAACTCGAGATCGCCTTCTCACATGCCCAGGCAAAGAAGACGGACTGCAACCACATTTTCCTCAACTTCGTGCCAACTGTGATCATGGACCCCAGTAAGATCGAGGAGAGCGTGAGGAACATGGTGCTGCGCTATGGACCCCGTCTCTGGAAGCTCAGGGTGCTCCAGGCTGAGTTGAAGATGACTGTGAGGATGACGCCAAACAGCAAGACAATGCCGATCCGCTTGTGTCTGGCGAACGAGAGTGGATACTATTTGAACATCAACTTGTACAAGGAAGTGAATGACCCTGTGAGCGGGCTCATCAAGTTCGAGAGCTTCGGCACGAAGCATGGACCACTTCATGGCTTCCCCGTCAGTACGCCGTACAAAACGAAGAATTATCTGCAGCAGAAACGGTTCCAGGCGCAGAGTAACGGCACAACCTATGTCTACGACTTTCCAGATATGTTCCGGCAGGTGCTCGAGAGGATCTGGAAGGAGCACAAGGAACAGAACCCGGAGAAGAACATTGAGCCACCGGCGCAGCCACTGCAGTACATTGAGCTGGTGCTCGACTCGCAAAACTTGCAGATTGTGGAGCAGAACCGAACCGAGGGCGAGAACGACGTTGGAATGGTGGCCTGGAAGATGCGAATGTTCACCCCGGAGTTTCCCGCGGGTCGGGATGTCATTGTGATTGCGAATGACCTGACGCATCTGATCGGCTCGTTCAGCGTCCGCGAGGACCTCCTTTTTCTCAAGGCGTCCGAGCTGAGCAGAGAGTTGAAGATTCCAAGAATTTACCTGAGTGCTAACAGCGGTGCTAGGATCGGTCTCGCGGAGGAGATCAAGCACCTCTTCAAGATCTGCTGGGAGGACCCTTCCGACCCCGAGAAGGGCTTCAAGTACATCTACCTAACGCCAGAGGACTACTCCAAGGTGGTAAACTTGAACTCAGTCCGCGTGCAGCTCATTGAGGATGAGGGCGAGAGCCGGTACAAGTTGACAGGAGTCATTGGCAAGGAGGATGGCATCGGCGTCGAGAATCTGAGGTACGCTGGAATGATTGCTGGAGAGACATCGCAAGCCTACAAGGAAGTGATCACCATGTCGATGGTCACCTGCCGTGCGATTGGTATTGGAGCTTATTTGGTTCGACTGGGTCAGCGTGTGATCCAGATTGACAATTCGCACATCATCCTCACCGGCTACGGAGCGCTGAACAAACTGTTGGGCAGGGAGGTCTACACCTCAAACAATCAACTCGGAGGAATCCAGATCATGTTTAATAACGGAGTGACCCACAAAACTGAACGCCATGACATGGAGGGAATTTACTCACTCCTCCGCTGGCTCTCTTACTTCCCTGCCTTCAAGGGCGGCCCGCTGCCCATCCTGCCCTCCGTCGATCCTGTCGAGAGGGAGATTCAGTTCTGTCCCACTAAGGCGCCATACGACCCCAGATGCTTGCTGGCGGGAAGGCCCCACCCAGTGAACCCCAATGACTGGGAGTCTGGCTTCTTTGACCAGGGAACGTTTGACGAAATCATGAAACCTTGGGCTCAAACTGTTGTCTGCGGACGTGCCAGACTTGGAGGTATTCCTGTTGGAGTTATCGCTGTTGAGACTAGAACCGTTGAGGTCAACCTGCCTGCCGATCCTGCAAACCTGGATTCCGAAGCCAGGGTAAGATTTTTCAAAAAATTACAAGACAAATATTATTATTTATTTTAATTTGGATTTCTCACATTGTATCAATTGTTGATTGAAGTCTGCAAATAAAGAAAGTAATAATAATAATAATAATAATTCTTGTAAGTGGATAGTTAATTGAAGTGCGATTTAATTTATTTCTGTTTTACAGACTGTGTCACAAGCCGGTCAAGTTTGGTTCCCCGACTCAGCCTACAAAACTGCTCAAGCAATCAAGGACTTCAGCAAGGAGGATTTGCCACTCATCATTTTCGCTAATTGGAGAGGTTTCTCTGGTGGAATGAAAGGTAACGAAAGTGGCATAATTAATTAAATTGTAAAATAGAAAAATTGATGTTTCATTCATGTGTATTTAACGCATCTCTTTTTGTATTTAACTTTTTGTTTAGATATGTACGAGCAAGTGATGAAATTCGGCTCATACATCGTGGACGCGCTACGGGACTACAACAAGCCAATAATAGTTTACATTCCACCTTACGGAGAACTTCGGGGTGGAGCGTGGGTTGTAATTGACCCCACGATTAACTCGAACCACATGGAAATGTATGCTGACACGGATGCTCGCGGTGGTATCCTGGAGCCGGAAGGAGTCGTCGAAATCAAGTTCAGAATGAAGGATCTGCTCA
This sequence comes from Cyphoderus albinus, assembly GCA_021029165.1. Taxonomy (NCBI): domain Eukaryota; kingdom Metazoa; phylum Arthropoda; class Collembola; order Entomobryomorpha; family Paronellidae; genus Cyphoderus; species Cyphoderus albinus. The sequence goes on along the minus strand of VYYJ01001442.1, from coordinate 6,335 downwards.
AGTCCATGTACAGGTGGGTTCAGTTACAATAAAGAATTAATATTCATGGAGAGCGAAGTGAGAGCAAAATGTTAAATGGAATTAAATGATGTTATTTAATTGTATTGTGATGGCATTTTTACAGGCTAGACCCAGAATTACAACAGCTGCGAACCCAACTTCAAGAGACGAAACTGGAAGATAAGCCAGTGGTGGAGAGGTTGATCCACGACCGCGAGCAATTCCTGAGACCCCTCTATCAACAAATTGCCATTCACTTCGCAGACCTCCATGACACTCCAGAGAGAATGCTGGAGAAGGGCGTGATTCAAGTGAGTGTTTAGTCCATTATTCTATTATTGAGTTATAATTTTGCTACCGTTAACTAATCGAGGAATTGTCTCTTTTTAAAGGATATCGTTCAGTGGAAGCACGCGCGTACGGTTTTGTATTGGCGACTGAGAAGACTTGTTTTGGAAGACTCTGTATCGAAGGAGATCCTGAAGGTGCGGTCGGGTTTGAGCCACGCCCAGTGCAAGGTGATGATGAGGCGGTGGTTTGTTGAGGACGGCGGTGCGATGGATGTGTGGGATAACAATAAGCAGGTCGTTGACTGGCTCACTCAGCAACTGGAAGTGTCTGATGGAAAATCAGTAGTCCAGGAGAATATCCAGGCTCTCCGAAGGGACGCCGTTATTAACCAAGCTAATCTGATCTTGAAGGTAGACTTTGCTTTCGAACATTAGAAGTGTTTAAAATATTGAATTGAAAGCTAGAGAATTTTTTTATTAAATGCACGTGTTTTTGGAAAATTGCAGGAATTCCCGGACTTTGCGACTGAATCGGTAGTTCGGCTCTTGCAGCACATGAGCCCACAACAGAGATCGGAGGCGGTGCGGGCGATATCTAAAATCGAAGATGAAATGCCGACGGATCACCGTGAATCATAATCGTGAATAAATTGAATGTGAATATTACGTTACTTTAAAATGTCGCTTTTTAAATTTCTTCTTATAAATATCACCCTAAGCATAATTATTACACAATATATAAATAAGTATAATTGCCAACTTCTATTATATATTTTAAAAGCATCAAACAAAGAAAGCTATATATTGTTATTAATTAGGTATGTATCTTTTAATTAATTAGTTGACCGTTATATTCGCAAAATCCAACGTATGTACGCTAAATACTTCATACATTGATAAGTACGTTTACGTGCAATATTAACAAATTATATACATTTATTTCTTTATCAATCGTATACGGTGTAAGTAAAAGAAGAAAAGTCAGATACTGTCTGAGTAATCAAGTAAATCAATAAATAAACACAATTTACCTAAATACTTTACATTCTAAAAACTAACCATGACTATGACTTGACTAATCATGTTCCACTCAATAATTACATAATGCAGGTTGCATTGATTGAGAAAGTGAAATCAGTATAAAATTGTCTAAATCTAAATCAAAGTTTGGGAAAACCTGACTTGCCAAAATCGGCTTTTAAAAATACTACATATAAACTACCACGCACATTGAATGTTTATTAAAATTGAAATCTAATTAAATACTACTGTCATCATACAATAAAAAATAATATAATCATAAACATGACATCTATAAACATCTAAAACATCTTTACTTAAAACATTCTCCAAAAATCTCGAACTGTATTTATTTAATATGATTACTAAAACTCTACGGTAATAAAAATCCATTTTGAGTTTCACTAACTAAACAATCATTGATTAACTTGATACGATTAATTATTAGCATTTGTCATTAATTAAAAATAAAAAACAATTCCGTCTCAAATTGCCCCATTCATGAGACACTCCTTTTCTCATACCATACCACAGAAGAATGTCATGCAAAACCTGCTGACTCTACGACTACGACTACGACTATACTATCAAAAAGTTGCAATATTTCCAAATATTTACATCATTTGCAAAAATTCCCACTAATACACATAATATCGAGTTACTTACGATTTGCACGCGTGCAAATTACAAATATGCATTGATATTGGCTAGATGATGGATATTATTAAAGCGGAAACGACTTTTGCATTAATACAGTCGCTTAAATACTTACAAATAAAATAGGCCACATTATTGTAATAGTGTGCCATAAAAACGTTTTCCGTCTGCCACTTGAACAACAAAAACGAGATTTGCCTTGCTGATAAAATGTCAATCTTTCTCCATTCTGCAAATTGGTTACGGTTATGCTCTAGCACATGTCTTTTGGCTTGAGTGGCATGTCACCAACTAACGATTCACCACGTTGCTGGCAGTTCAGTGGGCTCGGTATAAATTTGGGTTTTGGATACAACATGAAATAAAGTTTTCCATGAGATGGAAATGGAAGTTATCTTTTTCATTACATTTACCATTTTGCATTCATTGCTCACCTCATAGTTCCATTTTGTTGTGCTGCTACTTTCTCATGTTTTTGCACATTAAATACACGCACGCACGGAAACGATTTCGCCTTGGCTGCCGCTGCGGTGAATTGGCTGTATTTGGACAGACAGAGTCATATGTTGCAGATGCTTGTTTTTTAATACCTACTGAAACAGTAGCTCGCCTTTTCTCCAGGATTATTGTATTGTGGACAAGGGCTCAGGGCTCCTGGAAGGAGTTAAATATCTTCTTCTTCACACCATAATTATCCTTCTCCTGAGTCCTAAACTAAAAACTCCGAACAGCAATAATAAAATGACAGTGGCCTAGTAATAATTTATACAAGTGTGAATTTAATCTGTTAAGCAGTATCTTTAAATAGTAAAGTAAGAGTTTAGTTTGGTTCGGTAGAGATTAATTAATTAGTAAGAAAAAGAGGATGGATAATAAAAAGACAAAATCGACTGGTGGACCGCGGCAGAGGGCGCCGGAAGAATCTTCGGATACGACATTATCGTCGACTATCTCAGCCGATGGAGGTAAAGCGGAGGAAACGGACACTTCCATGGAGGCCTTGGAAGTGGAGGTGGAAGAGCTTCTCACTATGACCGACAACGAGCTAATTGAGGCGGAGGCGAGTGAGTCACTGGAGGAGATCACCGGTGGACCTGATGACCCCACCACGGCAGTGCACTCGGATGACTGCTCGTCGTGCGATGGCAGCGACGTGGACCATGAAAGGCAAATTGAGGAAATCCTTCGGAATCTAAATGAGCAGAATAGTCGAAACGACATGACAGCTTTCTCGGTCCGAGCTGGCATCACCACTCTACTTCACCCTAGTCAAATGGCGCAGATCTTGATGCAGGTACTTTTCCTTTAATTCAACATCAAGTATTCAAATATCCATCTAATAGCGTTTATCGTTTATTGTAAAATTATTTCTACTCAATTTAGTTGGGATACGAGCCGTTTCCTCCAAGACGATCTGTCACACTCCTTGGGCGGCCTTGTCTTTTGTTACCGAGTACAGCCGGATACTGTGAGTAAATTTTCATCATTCATCAACATCAATTAATAATTAATACCTCTGGTTATTTTCAAATTTCGTTTATAACATGGATGCTTGAAATGTTCATTTTCCTCCTAGTGCGCTACATTTACCAAGTGGATGGAGTTCAAGGTGTGTTCAGAGGCCTGACCCCGCGTATTGCACAGCAGTTGTTGTTCACGTACGTCTTTGACAGCATGCGGTGTTTCTTCAGGAGAATGCACGTCAACTCACTGATCGCCAAGGCCAAGGCGAAGGACGCGGCGATGATTGCTGCGGGTGCGGTTGGGGGTGGGGACGATTCAACCCTAAGTACGAGACAGGTGGATGAGAGCGAGCAGTCTGAGTCGGGAAGTGTGGGCTTCCTCGACCACTTCAGGGATGTGTTCCATGATCTGGGATCGAAACTCGTGGGCATCGTCGTCAGGTTTTTAATTTATGGAATATACTAATTTATGGGCTTAGAATTTATTGAACAAAATTCATGGTGTGGTAAACAAGAAAACATTTAATGCTCATCCAAGGCCCAAGGTGTTTTAATTGTCGTTGTAAGAATTGCATTTTCAAAAACGAACATTTTCCTTTCTTAAACAATTTCAGCTATCCCCTGCATGTAATCGTTGTACGTAGCATCGCACAGTTCGTGGGTCGGGAGTATGCTTTCCGGTAATTAAAAAGTTACTACGTTTACTATCCACTATATATAATTCAGTGGCAAAAATAATTTATTGGTTGATTTGTAGACACGGCTTTCTGGGCGAAATTGTCGCAATTTACAAAGACTTTGGTGTGCTGGGTTTCTACCGTGGCATCATTCCAAAACTCGTTGGGGAGACCTGCCAAACGCTGGCAGTCGGAGCCTTAGCTTTTCTTGTATCAAATCAGGCACCAGCCGCAGAAGTGAGATCGCTGTTAAACGTTTCATTTTCGGTACGTTTATCTCCACCAATAACTAGAAAAATTAGTTATTTTTTGTTATGTAAATTGTTAATGAATCAAGTTATCCATGTATTTACATAAATTTGATTAATTTGCAGATTTTGGTGTCCGCCTGGACATATCAATTCTCAGTTGTATCCACAACTATGGCCGTGAACGGCAGTTGGTATGCAAAATATTCTATCACAAACATTCAATTCAATTCTTAATTTTACCTTGCCGTTAATTAGTTTTTGTGTTTGTTTGTGCGTTTATTCAGCCTACAGGTCGGTCGTCCACCAATACAGAAAATGTACGAAAATTGGATTCACTGTTGGAGAGATCTGGCGAAGCTGAACGTGCTTAACCGCGGCAGCAGCATCATTTGCCGTTACTACACAGGCCCTACTCTTTTAGTCAATGGCATCAAGGAACCTTATGGCGTCTTCTTTGGTCCTAATCATCTTATTCCCATGCAGTTCCACTTGAAATAACTTCTCTTCACTCAAAGAATATTTTTGCTTTGCTAATAACATTTTATAAATGAAAGCCACTCCGCTCACATGGTACAATAAGCGGAGGCAGCGATGAGTTTATTTATAAACGGATTTAATAGTCGTACGTAATTATTTATAGGGTTCGCATGTTGCAATAAAAAAGTTGTAGAATATTATAGTTCGTCATTATTCGTTATGTAATAATACAGAATCAATTAAGTGATTAATTTAATTTAGCATACATAATATCAGACAAGTCCAGGAGAAAAATAAAGCGATATGTGTGGTCGTTATAATGACTGATGATCGATCATCAATTAAGTATGTTGACCATTTTAAGAACTGTTTCTTTGAATCACTTTCATTTCTACATTTTTAAATTATTGCCTTCATTAGTTTTTCTAATTTTTATAAATATCTGCCTACGTTAGTTAGCAGTGTTGTCGTTAAATGAATATTTTAATTTAATTTGTGTTTTGTAAAAATATATTTTGCGTTCAAGATTGAAAAATAATGCTTATTTTATTTTGCCTTCGCTTTCATTAACAACCACAGCTTTACGTGCATTATTGTGTACTGTAACTGTACACTACAAATGTCATTTTTAATTTGTCAGCTTATATAGTATTTAACGGTTAAAGTTGTTAGTTAGTCACTAATAAACTATGTCTCTTGTGAAGAAACAAATACACAACTCTAATAAAATAAAAGTCCAGAAATAATCGATGTTCTTTATTACATAGTAAAAGAAAGGTGCGTTCCGTGATGTGTTAGAGTGACTTCTAAAAATACATATTTAAAGTCTACCTATTTAGTTTAAATTAACTAGCAATAGAAATAATTATGCTAAAGAAATAAGTAATGCCTACATAAGCTAAGCTACTACATTCAATATCATGATCAATTCGCACATGTAATGAAATGAAGTGATTTACTAAAATCATAAATATGCAATAATATTTAAAAATAAACTGCGGAAATCAAGAAATTAACCGCATTTGCTATCGAATAAATAAGAAAAGTGAAAATTATGACCACAATTTAATTCTGACATTCTCATTCTCTGTAGTTCGTTTTGAATTTTATTGTCAAAAAATGGGCCACCCACAGAGGACGTGGTTGTCGCCGTAAATGCTCTGAGGCAAAAGAAACTCACGTGATTATGACAGGATTGAGTGGCTTACCTTTCATCTTTAGCTTTATGCAAGTATGGGGGACCCCCGGGCTCTGATCTTGAATAAAAACTATGAAATCTGTAGAACTCAACACGCTCTTTTCGAATATCAATGTCTCATGTGACAACATTCGAGTATTTTGTTGCTAGGCAATCGTCATTACTAGGTGCGGTTACCATTAACCTTAACTAATAACCGACTTCACTTTTAGAGCTTTTGCAACTAGTGCTCATGTTAAATCCTCAATTAAATGTCCAATTAACATAAGCAAGATAGGGGTATCTGAACCCCCAGTTTTCAA
>VYYJ01001441.1:0-30932 GCA_021029165.1 Cyphoderus albinus | reverse complement strand
AATAAAATAAACAGAGCATTGATGTAGGTTTCGGTGCCTTCCTAACTTAATTACAATTTTAGTATATCAGTTACAAATAATTGTGAGTGTGAGTAATAAATTGTCGTAATAATGAAATGCGGGCTGGTTTACTCAATTTACGAGGTTCAGTAGGTACATTATGCACAAATGGCAATGAAAATGGACTCCATTAAATTCGAGGGAGCATTTTCCTTATGGCATAAAATAACATAACAATAATGAGACTGAGACTCTCCTTCTAATAATAATAATAAGATTGCAAATCAGTGAAAAGAAAATTTCCTTCCTTTTTTGGCCGCATGCCAAAGGAAAATGGGAGAAGTTTAAGTACTCTGAAGAACTATTTCATTATTACGTAAATGCTACTACTGCGAAGAAAAGCGCGTCCTTTCGTGTTCATAAGACGGAATGGAATGTGGAAGTGGCAATGAAATGACAATGAAAATGCTTCTGGATGAAATAACGCCACGCAATAATCCTTCCTTGTCACATGTACAGTAGTATTACACAGTTACCTACATGCATGCAGCCACAACCAGTGAGCGTCAGCTCACTCGGTGAAAGCAGATTTGATGTATGTATGTACCTATTTTACTCCAATTCTGGCACAATTATGTTTTGTAAATCCCATTAAAATTGGAAAGCAATTATTTTTTTTATAAAATGAACAACAACCGAAACGAAAACAGAAAAATTGTTTGCAGATCGATTCAGTTATGACCAGCGACCACAGGAAATGAAACGACAAAAAATAATTTACCACTTGACATGGTTTCATTTGGCCAAACGATAAGCAAAATGTTGATTGGCTACGGCTTCGATAACAATGATTATCTAAGATAGGAAATTATAATTTTCGTGGCACATTTTTAATGAGAGGTTAGTAAGCAAATGATTACCTCTGTGAGAAAGTACAGGTGGAAGTTTGCCATTGTTGACGTTTTTCGGATGGGTTCCATGACTGAGGTTATTGTTGATGTTGTTCTGATTGTTGATGAAAGGTTGAATAGTGTCCAAGGGCATGCGGCCATGATGAACATGATTCGAGTGATGGTGGTGGTGATGATGATGATTATTTGCACCGGAAGTTGTGTTATGGCTGAGATTGTTTATGTTATTGTTTGAATGACAGTTCACCAAGTTATTCGAGTTATTCATAATATTCTGCGCAAGCACAGTCTGAGTGGTTGCATTATGCTGGTGTTGTTGAGCCAATTTGATCTGAGCTTCCGTTTGTTGTTGCTGATGTTGCTGCTTTTTACTGTTCACCCGTTTCCACGAGAGAGCGTTCAGAAATAACGAATGCTTTTTGAACGGCTGGGTGACCACGCTGTGGTGGTGGTGATTCTGGTGAATCTGACTCTGGGTCAGCAGAATGTCTGGAGGGTTACTGCCGTGGTGGGTGGACAGCGGCAGCGTCGGCTCACTCGTGGTCGACCCCCTGGGGGAGAAACTCAGCACCGTCCCCATGTCGAAAGAAGAGAGTTTTGGACTGGGCTTGGATGAGACCCTGGAAAAATTCGGTGATGAGTCGCAGTCACCTACAGTAAAATCTGACGCGTCAGTTGTAGTAGTGACCAAAGTTAATGACTCGTCCTCAAAGAAATCGTTCTCGTCGTCGGAAGAGTCAGTGTCTAAAAACGAGTCCGAGACGGAGGCAGTCGACTCTGAATTTTCGGATGAATCAGAGAAAATGTCACACTGCTCGTACTCGTACCTTATGGGAAGTCTCGCAGACAAGGGAAAGCGTCTCTTGGGACTTTCACTGAAAGACGCACCAGAGAATTTCCCACACGTCTGGAAGTAGTAATTAGGCGCTGCGGCTACTTTATTCAACAAAGTCGCACGCTGCGAGTAGTCAACCCGAGAGCAGACCCTGGGAGACGGGACAGACCTAACGGACTGAGTTGGACTCTTTGTGACTTCCTCTTCGGCAACCGGACCCCACAGAGAATTCTGCCTGGTCACGTTTGAGTTCAAAGAAGCCTTTTTTGATGTGGCTGTGTTAGTATTAGAGAAAGCTGTGCCACCTGAGTTTTTAGTATTTACCGCATGAACTGAGGTACTGCTGCAAAGCACTGACAGAGACTGGCGTCTTGTTAAGGTAGACGATGAGGTTCGAGAAGCGGCACACTCGAGCAACTCTTTCAAGCTACTGTTACGTTCCGCTTTCTTCGCCTTTGGGATGCTGTTATCAGACGCAGACAGATAAGCATTGACCTTTGAAAGAAGTGAGGTTGCGGAAGAAAGTGAGTATGTAGCAGAGGCAGAATGTGGACGTTGATGACGAGGTGGAGGTGGAGGTGGATGTGGATCAACGACGGATCTGGGCGGAGGTGGCGACGGTAGATGAGGAGATGCGTGTGTTGCAGTTGCAGTTGCGGATGATGATGAAGATGCTGGTGCTAAAGATCCTGAAAGAAATTGTTGACGATGTAAATGGAAAGGCAGTGGTTTAATTCCAAGAAGTGAAGAGAGGCAAAGCGACAGACACAGGTGGTCACAAGTTAGATTCGACGAAGACGACAGCTTGTTAGTTTAAATTGTTCAGATGCACTAGAGAAAATGAACGGAAATTCTATTTCCGTTTTCTTGTCGAAAGTATGAAAAAGAATTTTTGTAGTAGTTTTGTAACAGAATGCACCTTCTGGGACACCAGTAGAGTCAATTTCTTAATTAGCTCTCTTCTCCCAGAATAATTGACCTTGAACTAGGCAATTTATGGAGAGAAAGTTTTTAGAAACAGATGGACCACTGGAGGCTGACAAAGGCCCTCCGTCCCGTGGCGACTGACCACCGAGGAGCCATCATCATGACTCATACCCAGTTTATCGGAAGGAGCACAGAAAAACCCAACAGTTACCTAAAGAAGGGGAAAATTGGAATACGTAGGTTACCTACATATTTCACAATGCCACTGACTGCTGGACTAACTGGTCGATGATTTACTTCAAACAATTCTTTTCTCTCTGTGAACTTAAGTAAAAGAAAGTCACTTCCTAACCAATCCACTATGTATCTGCCTCCACACACTTTTTTCACTGTTTCAAGATAAGGGAGAAAAAAAAGGTTATTTTCTTCGAATCCCTTGTTTAGCAGTTTACTTAAGTAAGCTTCTAATATTCACACACTCGCCTATTTTTTTCTAAAAAGGTAGTATTGTAGTAATGTAATGTAAATGTAGTGGTGTAATGTGAAAGTGTGATGTGACTCTGGGATTGAGAGTGTGTTCATTGAATAGTGCTTATCCTCTATTCTATTAATACGCTTTTCAGAAATATGCGACAATATGGTAATAAGAGTAAGGAGGAGTAAGAAGGTGGCAGTTGACAACAATATTCCGTTAATACTCGAAAAAACTCTGTACTCCTACAGAGTAAAAGCACCAAAGCACCTTTTTTACTTAATACAGCATTGGAGCTTTTCTCGTAGTTTAGAAGACTAGACTCACTCTATCCATCCGAAGTTATGTGAATGCAAAGTTATTCACATTCCCGATTCTCCTCCGCTGCCCACATCGCATTTTCTCCTATTAAGCAGAAAATGGAGGTACCTACAGATATACATAGTTATTAGTAAATAGCCAGGATGATCATATTACAGTGGTGGTGGTGGTGGTGAATATCATGAAGTAATATTGTGTAGGAAAAGGAAAAGAAAGCAAGCAAGTAAAAGGGGACAGAACGATATTTGTATGAGAAGAGAAGGGGATGACTGGTGAAAGGAAAGGAGGATAGAAAAAAAGACGGGAAAGCTCCAAAGCTGTGTAATGGAAACTCGTCAACGTTTCGAGTCGCACTCGTGTAGTTACGTGAGCGAGAGTTTCCCTTTCATAATGCATAATGGGGATGGAATGAGTTTTCAGCTTAGCGGAGTGAGTGAGTAGAGGACTATGACTCAGTCAGTGTATCCATCCATTCTAGGAGAGAAAGAGCAGAAGCAGAGGCGAGAGATGGGAGGGAGGGAGAAAATCACTCTGTGAGTGTGAGTGAAGTTTCCAAGATATGAGTGGTATGTATGTACGTATGGGTAAGTACGGTGAAGTGGGAATGCACCATACTTTCTTTTTCCCATCTCATCTCATCATGTATCCTGTCTGTTTCATCAAAATGGCGAGCCATTGTTGTTACAGTGTGGATTCCTTGTGTTATTCTTTACGAAACTTTATACTTGGTAAGTTTGTAGGTAATTCCAATCCTTTTACCACATATCAAAAAACAGCGTTTTGGTTTCTTGGTTTTTCCTCTCTTCTTTCCTCTGCTTTGCTTTACTTTCCATAGGGGAAAGGAGAAAGTCAGGGAAGTTGAGAGAAAAACAAAGTTGGCTGCATGCAGTCACTACTCCAGTGAATTGAATTGAAACTTGAGTGAGAGACGTGTGTACTTTTCTACTCACTAAAAGGAAATATTCGTAAAGTAGGAAACTCGTGACTCTGAATTCTTCACTCGTTACTCTTACAGGACATTTTTATTGATCTATGAATGAAAGAAGCAGGAGCAGATTCGTCCTACACAGCAGAAACTATAGGAGGTAATGGAAGTTTGCGAGCATATCGGAGTGAAACAAAGCAAAATCTTTTTCCTACGTGTGCCCAAATAATGATAATGCTTTATCACTCTGCCTGCACACACAACAACATTAGACTACTTTTTCTTGCTCTCATACTCGTACTCACATTCTGTCTTGACTCTGTATCCTTTCAATGGACACATTGTTCGCTGTATAAATATAATGTCATTACGAAAGGCATGTTGGGTTAAGCCCTGACTCGACAAGAGGCAGTCCTCTATAGAAATGTAGGCTGTGCTGCGATGGAAAGTTGATAATAATAAGGAGAATAATAATAGCAGTTCATGCATATTACAACTTTTTCTCTCCGACTCCAGCGAAAAGTTGGAAAGTTGAGGAAAATTCCAGCGTGGCATTACAAACAACATCTACATAACATGGAGTTGAATAGAAAAGCACTTTTCTTTAATGCCTTCCGCTGATAAGCTGCTGGCTGAAGCTTGGAGACTTTTGGAGCTGAAACGATCTACAATCTTAATACTATTACATACTTAAGGAAAAGTGGGAACACACGGGCGGACCATGAGAGTTTTCGACCCGACAAGAAAAGTGACAAAAATAGCAATATCCTTTTCTTTTCCTCCCTCCACATTTTTTTTCTCCTTCTCGCTCATTTTCCCTTCAGGCTTCACTTGAGAAAATATCCTGTTTTCTTTTTTGTGTGCTTTGCGGAATTGCTTGACTTGTTCAAACTTTGTATCTTTAGTGGAAAGAAAATCTCACTCGCAACGAAAACAAGCGACTCCTCTTCATTTGAGCACAACAACCAAATTTTTTTTGACGTTACCTTACGTGGAACGCATCCTGGATCGTGAGCTGGAAGTTTGGGCGCCCATGTTATTCTCTTGTTGTTTGCTTTCCCTTCCAAAATGATACAATATTACAAGCAAGCCAAAATCAGCCTTTTCCTGCTTCGCCTTTCTCCCAAAAAAAAGTCTCACATCACACACACAACACAACAGCCATAGTCATAATAAATAATATTGCGACTTTTTCCATGTTTCGCCTTTTCCATCCTTTCTATTATACAGAAGGAAGCAGAAAAATATGCGGGCAGGAAGAAAATGAAACATTTGTAGGTACTTATAGACCCTTCCAAACTGGAAAGCGCAGCCAAATTTCTTTCGCTTTTTCCGGAATAAAAAATCTCGCAATAACTTACCACTATATTAGGGAAACGTGGTACAAGTGAAGAAAAATATTCGCTATTGTATGTACCGAGGAAGGAACATTTTGTATTTTGCGTATTATTACACACAAATGCTTTCATATTTCCGTATGTATGTACAAACTCATTATTGCAGCGTTATCACGTTCCACACACATTCCAAATTCCAACTCTTGGAACGACTCTTTTTTTTATTCGAGCAGACCATAAAAAGGCTTCTTGGTACTTATCCTTGGTACTTGGTACATACAAATAACAAGGAGCATCTTTTATTTTCTATAGATGATATATTTAGTGTCACCAGAATAACCTCAACCTCAGAATCTAATGTGAAAAAAGTCTAGAGAATAAATAGGCGCTGTCAGTGTCAACCTAGCAAAGTAATATGAGAAAAAAATTCTTATATGTGCATAATATAATATAGTATCGCATCGTATTCTAATTTTTTTTGTTCCATTGGTTGGAGTTTAGAGTGTCTCGGTCTCAAGTCTCCTCATGTCAAATCGATCCATCCTCTTTTCCTTTGATTTTTTGTTACAGTTAGAATAGAAGCTCTGCACTTGGACTCGCGTGTTCCATTTTATGTATAACAGAGCCATTAGTATTAGACAAGTGAATTTGAATGAGTGGTGAAAATGCTATAAAAAGCGGACTTCCTTTACGCTGCCTTCAGCAGTTGAAGTCACTGTTACTCTTACATTACAATACCGTTACTCTTACCAATGTTGTTTTATGTTTATAGGTTATAAATGTGCACTTGAGCGATCCGCCTCTCTTCGCTCTCTTGTGAAGCCACTGCCGCCACCACCACATCCATGTCCACCTCTGCTAGTGCTGTTCTTGACTTCTCTTCTTAATAGAATTAGTTTCACATGCTAGGCCTTTCCATGTAAGCGGACGTTCCTTCGTTCACGTAGCCCATTACTGGAAACAATTTCTGGCTTGGCTTTGTATTATACATATTTGGAAGTTGCCACTGAACATTTTCTGACTACAATACCAGAATGAAAGAATAGTCTAAACTTAGACTTTCGCCCCTATCTTAAATATCCAGTGTTAGTGTAAGTGTGTATCATTAATGCCCAACTCTGGCCTGGACATCCACATCATGGTCTTGTTGGAAGCTGGCAAACACAACCCCGTAATATTTATGCTCCATATGCTTCATACTCTTCCACCGACAAAACAATTTCGTGGCGCATCTATCTATTAAAATCGTTATCCAATTAAATGTGATGGTAGACCAGCCTTGTTTTGTTAAGCTGCTAAGACCTTTTTTCATCCTGCTTTCTTCACTCTCCTTGTCTTGTCTTGTTGTCTCGTTATGTTTTTCTTTCTCCTGAAAAGCCTTAACTTTTAGTTTCTTATTTGATTTTATTCCGAAACAAAAGTCTACTAAGACAGTTGCCAGTAAGCCATTTCCATTTCATCCCATCCCCATTTCCTTTGGAAGTATTGGCACGTTTCGAACTAAGAGGTTGAGGTTGAGATTATTGGGAAAATGTTGAGATGCCACATTCGGGTCTATACCGTTTTTACCTACGCTAGGCGATGGTTGACTCGCCACTGCCACCGCCAGGAAACAAACAGAATCCATGTTTTGTATGTTATGTTCCAGGTTCCAGCAGACCAAAGCGAAATTGCCAAAGAGAAAATTTCTTTTCCATTCCATCCTGCCCGACTTCCTTCCACACATTATAGCATGTACATATACGGTCTCTTGGGAACATCCTATTTCCTAGGTATGGAATGGTATAGGAAACATTTTGCCCCTTCATTTTACATTCTCCACTTGTCTGGTGAAAAAAACTTTGTTACTATACTTCAACATACCTTAAAGTACAAGAGAGCGTGTGTGTTTTATGGGGAAAACCCTCGCCTCTTACCTTGAGCCATTTTTCTCTCTCAACTCTGACTCACTCGCTCTGGCCATTATAAAAAAGCTTGAATCGAACATATCTGGCAATAAAATGCATGTAATGTAACTATATACAATTTTGTACCCTACGTGTGATTCATTTAGAATTGGCGTGATCAGACGAAAAAGAATGAGATCAGATAAAAATAAATTCGGGCTTAACTTACTTTTTTTAGCAGGGAGAAAGTCAATAGTAAGTCAATATTACATGGAATGCACACAATAGACAGTTATGAGATGATGACCATGATTCCGTGCGATTATGCGGATGCCGCTATTATTAACATTAACTAACATCTCGCCAACCACAAATCATTTTAGATAAGAATAGAAAAGAAAGTCGGATGATAATGGGAAAGAAAGTATGTACAATACTACTTTAGATGATTGATTCATCAGAAAGAAAGTGGAAAAGTCTTGTAAGTATGATTTTCGGAAGTGTCAAAAGAAAACCGGTTTGTATGTAGTTTCCTACTTAACTAATCAATTTGCCAATTCATTAGGTATTGTACGATCCAATGGGTTAAGTCTTTTTAAGCATTTCATTCAACCTGAACCTGACTGAGTGAGATCTCCGATATTGATTACAGTTCAAACACGAGCGCTTCCACTTTAATGAAAAATCCAATTTCCTCTGGATAAAAATAAAAGCACACAAAAAGAAGACGGTAACGGAACGTAACGGTTTATAAAGAAAGACTTTTTTCTTGTTACATACTGCCACCGCTACCACCACCATGTATGTAACATAAGAAGAGAAAAAATCTAAAATTCTACCATTTTCCTGATCTGAGTGAAAGTGAACCTGATCGCTATTTTGCCATTACCGCATCCAGTGGGTTACTTTACTTTACATAACCTGAGCACTTTTGTGTGCACGTTACATACATAGTAACAAGACAGACCTTTAGCACTGACTCGATCGCCATGAATCTTTATAAAAACCACGAAAGTCAATTACCCGTTCAGCACATTTTTTTGGGGATAGCCGAGCCGAAAAAAAAAACTCAAGTCCACGATTCAGGTAGTTGGAACGTTGGAAGAAAGTGGAACTTGGGAAAGTTTATAAAAGCGTTTTGTATGTATTATTTGACTTTCACACAAAGAAAAAAGGGAGCTCCGAGCGAGATCAGATAACTTTTTTGGAGAAAGAACTGGATGTAAATACACAGTAATAATGTGGGGTAGCGTGAGCAAAGGGTAAATACCTGGGATAAATGTCGGATGTAAATGTAAAGTAAGTACAAGTAGGAAAAAAAATCTGGCAAATTGGATTCGCTGAGATAACTGAGATGTACATAATGTCACTATTATTATAAATGATGAACTTGAAACAGTGGTGACATACAAAGAAGATGGGAAAATAATAAACAAAAATTAGAAGAACGTTTTACAATTTTAAGCCAAATTTTATTAAACAAATTAGACGAAACATGTTTAACTGTTTAACTCTCCTTCATTTCTCTAAGACGTCTTACTGCCGACCTAACTGATGCAGCTGCGGTAGTCGAGTACACCCAGGCACCACCTGTTAATGAAAAAGGTCAAATAAAGTACGATAAGTCTTCAATTCAATCAAAACCTCACAAAACAATTAAAGATTGATTTAGTGTCTTCACAAAGTGGGCGTTTGAAAATATTTTAGTACCTGCTACAGTCCGTCTGCATCGCTTGCAAGACCAAATCCCGACACACGACCTCTTCATGGCATCCTGTAGATTGATAAAATTAGCTTTAATTAAGAGGGTCGACTTGAATTTTTTACCTTATTTTAGATTAAATGTAATAAGGTAGTTAAAGCTGATTAAAATCCTTACCTTCCCACAAAAGGTGCAGGTGTACTTAGCGTGCTGGGTGATTTCCATTTTCTTCACCATCTTACGGAGGGAGGCACCGTACCGGGTGCCATACTTTCCGGTGATTCCAACCTTCTTGGTACGCTTTGCCTAATTGAATTACACAATGATTCATTTTAATTAATTTCTTATTAACTTAAACTTAACTACTACAACACTACAAATACCAAAATCAACATTCCACGTTAAACCCAATAAAATTAAATGCCCACAATTTGTACAATTCAATTGAAAACAAATCGAAACCCACTTTAAAAACGAAATACACTAATTAAGAAAGGTTAAAAGATAATGAGTGCACTTACCATTGTTAAAAATGTGTTTTAATTGGACTTGCAATTAAGAAATTCGCTGATCAACTTTTTTCCACACAACTCAAGTGAACGGAGCTGGGCTAAGAAACGCATGAAGAATGAAAAAATGAGCATGAGTGCTGTAAGCTGCTTTGAAATTCCCTCTTCGTCTCAGTCTCTCTCAGTCGTCGATGACACAGCTCGACATCCTTGCAATGTTGTAAACTCCAACAAAGATTTTCTCATTTTCTCATCCGCCTCCCGTCCAATCGTACACGGCCGAGTACACACTGGCTTTGGCTGTGTATTTTTTAGCCTTATGCCTCGTCTCGTCTCGTGTCCTGTCACGCTGCCAAGAAAATGTTAGCACGGCGAGCCCTATCCTTCCTGTGTTGGAGCTGCGTCAAAGTTTTTCAAGACTTTGCACTTTGTGCCGGCGAATCAAACTCAATTTCATTTTTCAGCCTTTCAGCTATTTTGAATTGCGTGTTGCACGGTATTCTGATTGACGATGAGGGGCTGCTCCTCCTGTTTAGTTCAAGTTGAATTTACACAACAAACAAAAATTTGAAGCATTTTTACACGAGTCACGTCCGGATTTCGGCTTCATTCAGTTTTCTGAAGCGAACCCTCAAACAGTTACCTCAAAACTCTCCTTCAAAACTCCAAATTCCGATAAGTCCAAAGTCCAACCGTTTGTTCGAACAAAGTGAAAAATGGTAAGTTTCCTTATATTAACGGTTTTTACAGTTAGTTAATTTTGTTGGTGGTTAGCTGGTTTGGTTGTTAGATTTGATATGATTTGATTTAAATTCGTTGATAAACTGTTATAACATTGGCAAAAAAGATTGTAAAGATAAGCCAAAGCCGGCATATGTGGTTATCATCATAATATCAATTTGTGCAACAGATTTTGTTCCGTGGTCTGATGTAATTGTCATGTTTGTGTTTGATTTGCCACAGGATTTCGATACCGCAGCGGAAAATGTTAAGAACCTGACCAAGAAGCCCAGTGACGCTGAGCTTTTGGAGATCTACGGATTGTACAAGCAAGCCACCACTGGTGACGTGAATACTGGTGAGTAATTTAAGAACTTTTGCTAATTTTCGTTAAAAAATACTTTATTTCAAGTAGAAGGGTTCAATTCAATCCGTTGAATGTGAAATAGGCAATTTTATTAAGCATGTCAGAGAGGGGCGTGTTTCACTTTTAATTACCAACTCATTAGATTCGATTCAGCTGCCAAAGCTAGGAAATTATAGGCTTCAGCTTAAGATTTTTAATTAATAACTTTTTATCTCTTAGAAAGATCAGCTCTGCTCATTTCCTTTCCAGAAATTTTGAGTAATTTAACACCTGCAGCTAGTGTAGTCATTTCATTACAGTTTTCCGGCGTAGCGTGAACGTGGAGGGAAAGGAAAATGCGAGAAAATTTCACATGTTATTAATTATTAAAATTTCTCTTTTGTTTTGTTTTGTTTCCAGCCCGGCCAGGCATGCTGGACCTGAAGGGAAAGGCGAAGTGGGACGCGTGGAACAATCTGAAAGGTGTGTCCCAGGACGAAGCGAAGCAGAAGTACATCGCATTAGTGCAGCAATTAGTCGAGAAGTATGGACTGGAATCGAAGTAGATGGAAAGTATTTCAAAGTTCCAAAAGCTGAGCTGTCTGACGCACGTGCTGACGGAGCCGCAGATTGTATTTCCTATTTTCTATTACCAACAATGATATAATTGATTTTTGATTGATTCGTCAAATAATATTAAAGAAAAGCTTTAATCAGCTTTAATGTTAATCTGGAGACGTTTCAAGTGAGTGAGGACATCAAGGCTGTCATTATGACATGAGGGCATCGCATAATATTGCATTATTCAGCTAATCTGAAATTGTCATATTTTATTGTTTGGCAATGCAGGTCTCAAAAGTACACGTGTGCATTCCCACATTATTTTTATCCACTCAAACGATAATTACGTCATTCATTTCATGGGAATTTTCATACTTTCAACTTTCAAGAGACACTCAAGTACAAAGTGCACATAAATGTTTATATCATTATCATTGCATTTTCCATTTATTTCCAAATTGAATTAGTTGCTTCACCTCAAAAACTTCATCTTTATAAGCAGGGTCGCGCGGGACACTCTTGGAAGGGATTCTTAACGATGACATGCCAACAAATTCGAATGATGATAATGTAACGGTCTATAATTTCATGATTTTTAGGATGAGGATAAAATAGAGATTATCACTGACGATCAAGTTTTCTTCGACAAAGTAGATGAATAAGAAATTGGTGAAAGTGAGCTTTTCCTCTGCTTACATGTAAAAGAATTGATTTAAACGATTTACAGCACTCTTGACTTTTTATCATCGTCGGCAGATTTTTGGAGTGTGTCAGGTCAGAAGGTTAACGCAGAAATGGACTCGGGTATGTTTTAAAACTATTTTAACAGTTGAATACTTGCAGACATTTCCAGTTATGAAAATCCGGTATTTTAAAAGAGCATGTTAATGGATGCAGGTGATCACAGCGAAGCCGAAATGGGCTATCACTACAGAAGGATGAGCAACGGCCTTACAGTTCCTGTGTTTTCCCGAAGGACTGAACGAGCCTCGGAGGGCCGTGCTGATGAGGACGAGGAAGGTTCCTTCTGCAGTGTCCACAATAAGACGAGCTTTCATGAGGACCTAGGCCTAGGTCCCCAAAGAAGTTCAGTGGAGCTTGTCAATAAGTTTCTTCGCTGTCCTATTTGCAGTGATCCCATGATTGAGGTTATTAAACGAATGAAAACTTTTATTTGATAAACACTTATCTACCTATTGAATCGAAAGTTTTAAATTTTCATTTGTCACCATTCGCAGGCGACGACGACCAATTGCGGCCACAAGTTTTGTCGCGACTGTCTCGACAAATGGCGAACGCAGAAACCGGTGTGTCCTGTCTGCTCGACGTTGATAACGTCCCAACACCGACTTTACTCTGATGACCAGCTTATCGAGTCGCAACTGGAGGGTTTACCGGCCGACGTCAGGAATCGCTTCAGGAATGCACAGAAGACACGCCTGGAGAAGTTAATCAAGGAGCATAAATCAAATAATGTCCTCAAGAATATGCGCAGGAAGCTAGACGACGGACTGGTGTACCTTCGGTGCAAAAATCGGACGACAATCGCCGACAACCTCTCTTCCATTAATACCTCGATGAATTCTTTAATGGAGAGCAAATACTCCGGAGTGCTGATTGGAATCATCGTTGGAATAGTGCTAATCGTCTCAGCTAATTACATAGCGGGCTCCACAACTTTCTTCCAGTACATGTGGCTAGCCATTGCCAACTATGATGGAAACATTCCTGAGAACTGGCTCGAAGTTGCTGCTGGACCTTTCGCTAATGGAACTTCTCCAGGGGAGGAGGAGACTTGGGCTGGAAGAATGCTCTACAAAATGGACTATCCTTCACAAATTCGGGAGATTTGGCAAAGGTGGTGGTCTGGTGGAAATTTAATGACCAACTAATTTTTTCCGTGTATTAATACCCTAAATATTTCATAATTAAGTCGAAAATGCACATTTATTTTAATTTTTCATTGTGGTGGTATTTCATACAATTTTATAAATATTGCAAGCAAAATAAAATATGATTGAACTAAAAATCCGCTATTGTTGTAAAATAACGTAACATTGTTAAGTTGAAGAATTAAGGTGTCTTTAATATAATTGTAAATGTAGAGTAGTATTATTTTTAATAATTGCATTAAAGTGTCCCTACGCCTTCCTCATCGGTAAATTATATTTAAAAGTAACTGTGTGAGTCAGTTTGAGTCTTTGAGTGTATGCGCAACCTTGAAAAAGATAATGCATTCATCTTCTATGTGACTGATGTGACTTCTGACTTTGCTCTTTGTAGGATGTTTAGTTGAGTTTAGAGAATTGGAGATGATGAGATTTGAGGCTGCTATTTGAGATTAGGTATGTTAACTAATGCACACATAGAAGTAGCGAGCGATAATAATCGTTAAAACTCGACAGCGAGCGACGAGTCAATTAGATCATCATCCTAATCGCTGTCGTCGTCATCGTCATCACATCACCTGCATCCTGTCCTCTGTGCTCAGACAGGGCCACCTTTAAGCATTCTGAGCATTTTAATGAGTAGTTATTGTTAAATCCGTACGCAAAACGTTAAATGCCTTTGTGTTACCATAATCCTTTTTGAACAAATAATATTTTAACGAGATTGCAACCAAGGCACAAAAGTACTCAAATCTCACTTCATTTAATGATCGATTGTTCCATTGTGACAATAATGAGATTTTATAAGCTTCCTTTGGAACAAGGCATGGCATAAACCTACCTACGCACATACATAATACAGTATTACACAGAAAAGCAGAAGAAATTCTCCGTCGCTCCCTTTCAGAATCGGGACGTGGTGAAAAGGAAAAAATTTGACAACAATAAAATAAAGTTATGACTCCAATGCGGCAGTTAAAAAAATTATTTTACGAGTTAATGAATGTAGGACCACATTACATTACATTACCTTACGTACAATAAAAATGCCTTCGCCTTTATTAATGGCTCCTGCGATAATTAAACGCAGGTGGAAATAACAAACATTAAAACGTAAGTACATTGCTGGTTGTAAAGAAAGGTCCATTGGTTAGTGGGTGGCTATTTAGCTGGTATGAAAAAATATTAAGTATTCCATAACAATTTCTCAGTCCGCAGAAAAAATAGAAATGACGATTTTATGCCCGATTCATAATCATGACCATGAATGAGTCAATGTCAAATGTTGCCTTGAAACTTGGAATGCGACTTGCGTGTTGCCATCTCTAGTTTTCCAGACAAAATCAGGTCATTTGGTCCATATTTTGGAAACAAAAAGTTGCTTGGTCGTAACGAAGATGCTTTTGTGTAGATCGATGACGATTTTTCCCTATGAATTATCAATCCTATCCTAAGCCAAATTTTAATCCTGGACTTTATTCTAGTAAATATCAGCATCAAGCTTATCATTGAAAAAGCCGTTAATGAGGTTAAGCCGTAAATATTTTAATAAAAAAATGAATATTTATTGAATTAAATTTCCGTGCCCTTATTATTATAAAAAAAACTTAATTAAGAATATCCATTAATGGTAATAATAATGAAACCTTAAATGCAATTAAGTCTCGTTAACGAAACACGCTACTAAATGCAACGCCCTCACGGTTTATATTTACACACACTTTAATGGTTGCATTCCTCCATTAAACTTTTTTTCCACAAGCACTTAAGCAAAGCTGGAAATGTGTGTGTAAATAGTTAGTAAACTATATAGTAAATGTGTAAAAACGTAAAGTGACTACTGCTGCGTGTAAAAGGCAGGTTTAAGGAAAATAATGAAAATCCTTGAGAGCTTCATGAGAGTGATTATTTCTGAAAGAGGAAAACATTGAATTCCAATCAGTGACTTGGTTGTTTCGCTCGCACACACATTTCTCAGTCCAGCAGCAATTTAACAGAAAAAAATGTTCACAAGGGCTCACATTAATTGACGAGCGAACAATGAAAATGGTTCTTTATAACTTTAATGGCTACAAAGATGAACGCTCCCATGATCATCTAGTGTCTGCGTGCACTGCATTTGTTGCATCCTTTCCTGATTCCTTTCCTTATTCAGTCCACCACCACCAGACAGGACAAGTCTCTCCCGAGTTGAGCAAATAACGATAAGCCATGATCATGAACGAACAAACGCCTACACGCCCATCCCATCCATCCAAAAAACAAGACGCATTTTTCTTATAGTGTTCGCCTCACCAAAAGGAAAAAATTCTCCTTTGAGTGTTCAAGTGAAAACGGCCAAGTGTACATTAGTTTTAATCCAGAATGCACACATACATAGAACAATTTATAACAGGCTCGCATTTTTAGTTGTTGAAGAGAAAAAAAGATCACCTTCGAGCCTTATAAAGGTTACCTCGAAGTCAGCGGCGCGGCGCAAGGCACGCTATATATGGAGATTCTCCATGATCTCTGTTCTTGGTAAAGGCACTTTTGGCTGAAAATGAAAATCAAATCAAGTACTACTTCCACATCGCCATTATTGTCGTTCATTTCTATATCTCTTCTCCTAATAATATGCATGTGTGTGCCTTATCATGCTCATAATCATTTCAAACCCAACTTTCTGAGCTTATACTATTTCTTGACAAGCTCGTGATGAAAAGAAGTCATTGAATATTCTCCGTGTGCGCAGGAATATGACGATAATAATAAAAGTTTGAGATGAGATGACTTGCGTACATATGACTTCTTCATGGAAAAAAATGAGACTTCGAGTCAAGTCAAGCCGATCATTACTAAACATAAGAGAATTTTCGCTCCAAGAACCAACAGGTATACCAAGTAGCAAAAATAAGTTTTTAAGCAGAGCAAAAAAGCCGAGGAGATTGAAGAATGCAGGGATTCATTCTAGCATAAGATAACATAGGTAAAACTATAACTGACTGTGAGGACGGAGCAAAAAGCTATGGCGAATCATGAATGCGCATAAATAATGATATTGAGGAGCGAACAAGTACTTGGCTGGGATGGATGGAGTTTTGAGCGGAGTGAAGCGAAAGGAATGGAATCAAATCCTTCCATTCCACACTCTTATTGTTATCAGATTGCAGTAAGTCATAGGTAATAATGGAAGCTGGTAAGTACTTTACGGAGGTTTACAAAATATCGTTAGAAGTTAGAGGTAGACTACATACACTCACCATGTCCGTTTCGTTCTCTCCTCATCGCTAGCTCTTATAACTTTATGATGATCATTATTATATTATTATATTAGCATGTAACTCCGTAGTTGTGTTGTATGTGCCTTCAGCAAGTTAAGTACTTACTACTACGTAGGAAAAACATTTTTGTACTTTTAACTTTGCAAAAGAGATTTTCAAGGGTATTTCACATCTGTCTCTATTCTATCTTCTGACGCTGCCAGCAAGCTTCAGCTTTAAACTGAATGACGATTAGCCAGAAAAAAATTAACACAATGCATGTAGGTATTACCTACGCTATCATTTTATTATGGATCTTCATGGAATTGTGTGGTATGGTATGTAACGAAAACGTAACCCTTCAGGCTCTCCTTTTTGCTATAGAGGAATAAATTGAAGCGAAGAAGCAACAGATTTCTTTTCTTCTCCATACAAGACGAAAAAAGCCTTTTTTCATGCCACATTCCATTTTTTCGCCACTTAGCACCACTGCTGGTCCAATGCTAAAAAATCCTCCTTTCCATGCCATATACTAAAGCTCTAAGCCTTTTTTAGAGATGCCTTAACATCTCTAGCTCTGGCGATTGTATTGCAACACAAAAATTTCACTTACTTCTCAACGTCACGATGACTATCAGCGAGTGCCTACATTTTTTCCTCCTTCTGAAATATTATGTTGCATTTTGCTCATGGATAATAATATAATGATGATGATGACGATGGTGGATGTGTGCAGTGTGTACAGAGTTTCTCTTTATTGCTCTCTGGCTCTTGAGAAGGACACCATTTGCATGGGCGTGTAGAATAGCATTTGTTATTACATGGCTCTCTGTCCATAGAAGAAATATGAGCACTGTGAGCAGTGAAGAAGTGTTTTGAAACGCACAAGATGAGAAAAAGTATGTTGAATGTAGTAGTACCTATACCAGTTTTTAGCACTTATTATTACCTACTACGTGTCTACTTGAAGGTATGCATTCTCCAAGATGCTACATAATTCAATAGTTGGTAGTTGGAGAGCATTTTATTTTTTTTGTTCTCTGGACACGCTTAAATGTACATTGAACATAGGAATGTATCCATGCAAGGAGTCCTTCATTCAGATGGAATTTTATGATTTCATTTTATTTCACACATGAAATGAAATCCAGATTTTATTTCATGAAAGAAAAAAAAGAAAGACGCTGCTTATGATGTTGCTTGAAGCTGTGCTCATGTGCTGATGAAGTTCCAGCTTCCACGCAATAATAATAATAATACGAGAATGATTGCCTTATTTCGTATTTAAGTGGCCCACTCATTTTCCCTATCGTACATAACGCAACGAATACTCATTAATCATGTTCGTCTTCAAGAAAAGAAAAGATGTGAAAAACATCCAAGAAGCATACAGAGAATCTACTATTTAAATTAGCATCATGTAGCCTTGCTGCCACTTTGAACTTGGAAGAAAAATAATGGATAAGTGAATTCAGTGTATCTCATCTTCCTAACTTGAGTAAACTGCTGTCTAGAAAATCTAGACTTAAGGAAAGGAATGGAACGATCATGTATTGCGTTATGTTATTTATCTTTGTAATACGCAGGGAAGCCAATCTCCAAGCCAAAGCTAATCTCGAGAAGCCATCCTCTTCATGAGTTAAGGTAGCTTAAAACATTTTACCTCATTAACTTGCTAATCAGGTTAAAACTATAATTAGCCTTGGCTTTTGTTTACGCACACCAGAAGAATAGAATTTTCGTTTGTTCGTGGCTTGTTCGTGCCTTTGTTCACTAACTTCTTCTCATCTTGTAACTCTATTGTGTTTCATTTTCTCAACTTAGTTAAATGAAGTGCATTAACTAACCTGAAAGATAACCCATAACAAGTTATAAAATGCTTACTTCCACCTGGCATCTATGTTACGTTATGGACATAAATATTAAATTCCCATGGCCTTTAGTACCCATTCTAGACGCAGAAGCTTAGATTTTACACTGCTCGCTTCAATGATCATGAAAATCTTTCAAGTCCAAGTTTGAATGTGAGTTATTTTTTATGCAGATTTCTCACGAAGGAAAGAAAACAATAAGAAGATAATGTTACTTACATTATCAATGTGTATCCAGCAGAGGATAAAATGTCACAAGAATTATTTTTCCTGCTCCGGTGACTTTTGTTTGTTCCACTGTGAGACTCAGGTACCATTTTCCTGTTGTCTGTTTCTAATTTTTTTTTGCTATTTCATTTTCAATTCAATTAAATCAGAGTGAAAACTTTAATCTCGCGGCACATCTTTGAGCGAGCACACTAAGGAATGCCAGCAAATAAAAGTGGAGTGGAGAAACGAGATTCAGAAAAATCCAGACCACCATCAGTCAAAGTGAACCTGGAGACAATTTTCTTCCTTCCTTTAATAGTAGAAGAGCAGATTTCCTCTTGATTCTCTTTCAAGGCTTGTCTAAAAAATTCCATTCATTTCGAAAGACAAAGTGAGCAAGCCCTTTTCAAAGCTGGCCTAATATGAGAAAATCTTTGCTTGTAAGATGATATTGAGTGTTCTTACTCAAAGTAATGGTAATGACAAGCCCTAAATTTAATTACCAAAAACAAGGGATAAGCCATTAAAAGCTGTGGAGAGAGTTGAGCTTAACTAAATGCCACCATCACTTTAAGTAGTCTCTTGCAACTTGGTGCATGTAAATGTAAATTCCTATTATTAAGTAAGTCGCAAACATCTCCAAAAACCACAAAATCCTTTTTCTCAGTCTCAGTTTCTTCAGACTCGTCATCGTCATTGATTGCTCTCCTGCGTGCACACGAACAGTTTCTCAAGTAAATGGGTATATGGGTATATACGACGATGTGATGCGACGCTGGCGCTGCTGACGACAATAATTTTTTTTCCTTTCTTCTAGAAAATTAGGTATCTTGTGTCTTGCCTTAAAGGAAAGTCAATCTCAGTGTTTTGCTTGCTGTTTAAATGTACCAGTGTAAAAATTTGGCCATAAAGTAAAATAAACGACCACAAATGAAACTACATGAAGATAATATGAAGACTGCTTTCAACAACGCAATAAAATCAAAACTGGATAAGATATTTCCCTAAAAATGTGATGCCAAAACATGATAAGAGTTGAGAGGGAAAAGGAAACAAGCAAAAACTGTTATTTCCATACTACATACAATGTAAAAGGACATATTGAAAAGATTCTGTTAAATATTACATCAACAATGGAAAAGATTACCACACACTGATACGATACTGACACACTGTTGCATTGCGTCTCAGCATCAGATTTGGGAGTGTGGTGGAATCTACAATGAATTATTTTTTGCTTTTCAGTTTTCTTTACTCCTTAAAAAATTGCTCCACAATACCTGAGCAGAATTACAAAGGAATAAGGTAGCTTTTTTTGTATTGATACAATGTATGCGATTACGAAATACAAAAGTCATTATGAATGCCACTCGAGCTCGGTTGGACTAAGGAGTAACGTAACACGGCTCGGCGCTTTGATGACGAGAAACAACTTTTTCCTGCTTTGGCTCACTTTAAAGGTTCCAAACAGATTCCAAGTTGGAGTTAGAGCTACTATCTGTTTGCTTGGAACACAGAAAATAAAGGCGAGCTTTGTCGAAGCGAAACATGGCCATTAAATATAAATAGCTGCAACTCATCTCTCACAAGAAAAAGATGATAGCGGCTGAAAAAAAAGCTTTTTATTTTTGCATCCTTTCTTTTCTTCAAGCTCCTTATTGTATGTACATCGTTTGCGCATATTTCATAATATTTATATTATTTTATCTGAGCCTCTGATCTACATCATGGAAAAAGTTCCCATTCTTATTTTGACTTTGACTCCCTGATTTTTATGCGCCGTATTTACACTCGTCCATTGGATAGATCACTCGCTCGTCACTGGGAGAGGAAGGAAAGGTGTGCTTTAATATTTTGCCATATCTTGAAAATGCTCTTGAAAAGTGGTAACTTTTAACAACACGGGATTGTATGGCTCATCTCATAATCTCGTGTGTGTGTGCCAGTACCACAGTGCCTGTGCCTTTTGTACACGTTTTTACTACTTATTGCGATTACCACACAATTTTTCATCCTCCTCCATCCATAATATTCCATTATTCACCTTGTGCACTGCGCAAAGTCATCGTTGACGGTGGATACTACATCAGGATAAAAACATGACGATGATAATATTTTTCCCATTCCATAAAAAAGTCGCTCGTTTCGTTCGGTCGTCTGAAAATAATTCTCTGCTTTTGTTTTGTCCTGTCCTCCTTTCCTGTTCTTGTGTATCAAATGAAAGGCAGCAGGCGATGGTGATGTTTTTGGGAGTGATGTGATGATGACGATGTGGATGTGGATGTTAGTGGATGAGTGGCATTGAAATGAAAACTCTTTACTTTTTCAGGACACGATGAGAAAATGAAAGAAACGCCATTCCATAACGCACCTTTTTTTTGACTTCGCAATTTTTTTCATCTCATGAAATATTGGATCATGCATGACTATAAAATCGTAATGATGACGATGATGCCCTTAGGATTTGTTTCACCATCCAGTTTTTTTCTTAATATTGCTCTTTCTTAATATTTCATTATTTCATCACTGCTACATGGAAAACAGGCAAAGCAAGCAAAGCGAGAGAGTAAAAGGAGGCTTGAAGGATCTAGTTATAATCTACTTGCGGAGAAAAATTATGGATAAGAAGACCGGCTTGAGATGTTGTAATGCAAAGCAACAAATTCTGGTACTGAATAAGCCTTTATTATTGAGAAATGGTAATATTTAGGAAAATGTTATGTAGGATGAATTTGGGAAATAAATAAGTACACTGTTTTTCAGTTCCTGCGTGTACCTCATCCTCATCATCATCATCATGATTATCGCCGTGTCATGACTGACTGTGGCTTGAGAAGGAGGAAAAAAGAATAAAACGTACTACGAACACTACCTATTAAATTAACTATTATGTTTAATACATTCATCGAAAAATCCGCTATAATTTTTCATAGACTCATATGGAAGTGTTGCTATTGCTAATAGAATAAAAATAAGTGTACAGAGAGAGAGAGCGTTACAGAGGGCTATGTACCTAAAGGAACACGCACATGAAAATGCTACATAGGAGAAAAAATCGCTGGTGTACTGATACCAGTGCAGGCAGAGGTTTATTTAATTTGATCGCATGAAAAAGGATGGAATGGATGGATAGATATGGAGGATGATAATGACGATGACGATGATGGTGTTACTGTCGAAGGGAGAAGACGAGTCAGTGCATGAAGCAGGCAGTGCAACATCAAAGTCTACAGAAGGAAACCCCCGTCTCTCTCTCTCTCTGTGTGTACCACTTATTATTATTAGTTTGCTTTCAGTTAGTTTAGTAGAGTGTGGAACAGAGTTGGAATAAAGTTGGCAAATAGTAAGGCGAAAAAATGTATTGTGTCATATTATGCATTAAACCTTGCCTGCCAAGAGTAAAGTAACCTGAGCATAGCACTGCGTTCCTCTGTGTGTTCTATGTGGAGTTTGTCCACATATTCGGATTATGTGATGTGATAGTTACTTGGTTATTACATGAGGAAAGTGTAACCGTAGCCTGGCTGGCTGGCCTGCCCGTTTGTGTGGCCCCTGATGAAGGCACGAAAAAGGGAGGGACCAAATATCCTTCATGAATCTGGCTGAAGCGCACATATCGAGCAGAGCTCCATAATAGTGAGATTAAGCTCTCTGTGCACACATTTCATGAGTGAAAAAGAGAGACTCGCAACAAGCCTTCATTTTTTCCAGTCTCTTGCATCCTCCATCCAATTTTCTTCTCGTCTTATCAGCACCAACAACAAACAAGATCTCTGGTCATTCCCTGTTCTAATCTGTGTTAGTGTCAGTCAGTGTGCGCACTCTTATACTTCTTGAAATAATATGCTTATAACTATAAAAGTTACTCGGCTGCTTTTATTCACGATTCGGTTCACATATATACATTAACATCTCCAACTCCTTCAGCCTGAGACCGATTCATCATCATCATCACGATACTACCACATTATTAAAGTCGCAGTCTCTTTTCCTTTGCTGCAACAACAAACAGAAATGCGAACAGAGCCAAGAGGAGCAAAGCTTCACTTCAAACCGTGTGTGCCCAACAAATATTATTTTGTATGTATTTTAACAATAAGAATTACTAAACTAGGCTTAATCAATTTGCTCACATTTTCTGTTATAGTCAACTCGATTCCAAGTTGATTTCAGCCTTATCGCTATTTACTATAACAGAATATGTTGATGTCATACCAGCCAGTAGTAGTACAATCAGCTCCAGCCAACAAACTGGACACACGCTTTTTCCTTTCTTCACATTTAAATTGAGTTCTTAACATTCATGAAAGTTGATTGTTTGGGAAAACAAGTCAGCTCTAGTGTTAATTTGCTATTTTTAACCTATATAGCGTGTGCTAATTGATATCATTTTTTTCTCCATGAAAAAGTGATTTTACTACTACTGGAGAAAATTGCACGGTCTATGGAACATGGGCACGTGCAAATAATTTTGTAAGGAATCTGAAAAATGTGATTTTTTTCGTATGCGTAGATGTCAAGATTCAAGATGTGTGTGACGCCGCCGACCACCCGGAGTGTTTTCTCTCTGCGTGTGTGAACATTGTTAAAGTGCATTAAGGAAAGCGGTGAAGGGACACTGTGACCTTTTCCACCGGAGAGTTTCTTTGAATGAGAGATTTGTTGTTTGTGCCTGAAAAGTCGTCCAACAACTTAAACTTTAGCAGTTAAGAAAAACCGTTAAGTCAGAACGTCGCATTGTGTGTTTATTTCTCTAGTCATTGTCAATTAATCAACAAGATCCAAAAATAAGAAAATCAACAATCATTTTTTACTTACATGAAGAAATATTCAAAACTAATTTTTCCAAAGGCAAGAAATAGTTCAACTTCAACCCAATCAAGTCAACTAAACAGTTTTAATAACTTAAAAAAATATTTATCAAAATAACACACACGTCCAGATCCACGTTTTATTACACAGTTAAATACAAATTTAAAAAGTGGCAATTTAATATACAAA
Organism: Cyphoderus albinus; assembly: GCA_021029165.1. NCBI lineage: Eukaryota > Metazoa > Arthropoda > Collembola > Entomobryomorpha > Paronellidae > Cyphoderus > Cyphoderus albinus. Next base: position 7,267 of record VYYJ01001441.1, on the reverse strand, counting down.
TAATTGAAACGTAAAAAATAACTTTTGTGTTGTTGTAAAAGATTTTCAAAAGAAAAAGGTTTATTTTAGTTGATAACAGATAACTTCCAAAAGTGCTTTTACAAAAAGAACAAAAACGTTTTTCAAAACCAGTAACCAATCATCCTTCATCATCATCATCATCTTTAAAATTAATCTTCACCCCTACGCTATGCTACACGGCAGTAGTTAACTAACTAACTTGTAAAGTGAAGAATCAGAGTGTTTTTTGGAAACTATTTTTGTGACCGGAAAAATAACATTGAAAACTGGAAAACGAAACTGTGATCATATTCTATGAAATACTAAAAATAGAATCCCGTCTTCAAAGTAATTTTTAATCTAGAGAACTACGTAATCAAACTGAGAATTTAAGGACCACTGTTGCCAAAAGTGAATAAGGTAAGGTAATCATTGATCAATTATCATGTTTTCACTCAAGTGTCAAACTTTGATTTTTTGCTTTCTTTTCATCGACTCATATACATACAGCAAGTTAATTGAATTTAATTAAGAACCATGTTAAGGTTATGTTATGAATATGATGATGCGATTCTACGTACAGCGTTCAGCCACTTTACTTTTTGCTGGCAAATTCTCTGTCACCTTTGACTCATGAATGAGAATGAAAATGCTGCTCTCAGTAATTTTTCATGCGAGATGAACGATAAGCTTGATTGAAAGTTGTTCATAAATATCGGCTTTCATGCGATAATAAGAGTCCATGATATTGTCGGGCTGTCAATAATCGCCAATTTCTTCAATTTTCATCTTCGTGTCGCATTACCTCACCTGTTGAAAGTCTCGAAGAAAATGTTAACGTTATTAAGTAAAAGGTTTTTTATTTACGTTTACGGATCACGGTGACATGACCAAGATTCATAATAATATCAAGCATAATATTTTTTTTTGCACATGTGAGCTCTGTATCTGGAGTAAACTGCCTTGACTTGCGTGCTCGTTAACTTAGTTATTTATACTGCGTTCGGAATTAGATTTTTTCTTTTCATTATTATTGTTATACACACAACGTCAAGGTTTTCTGAGCAAGGTATTAAAAATCTGCTTTTTGTATGGCATGGAACTTGCCTTGAGTGAGTGCAGTGGAGCTTGAACACACCTTGCCCTCCGCCTATCTCCACTTTTAATTGTTATTGCAGAAGAGCAGGAAAAAGTGGCTTGTGGCACATATACATACAGCTGGTTTATTGGTAGGGCAGCAGTGGAAAATGAAACTTTACTTGGAGCTATTTGGAAATCTCAATCTCAATCTCATCAACGAAATTCAGTTTCTTTAAATTCCTTCCAGCATGCATAAATACCAAGGGCTTATCTTTCATTGTTTCGCTCGAAACTATGTTCAATCGAATCTGGGCAATGATGATGATGATGAAGAGGATTGGAATAATCATGGCGTGGCACCGAAGCTCTTTCTTGTGGCATATGCAACATGGTAAAAATAAAAATACGCAAAAGAAGCCAAGTTAAGACTAAGATGTTGGATTTAATAACGCTGCTGCATCTGCCTCGGAGTACCACCACCACACACGTTTTTCAAATACGATTTTCTAAGGCATTTCCACTTTTTGTGTGCACAACGAACAAGCTCAAGTTCGAGTGAAGGTGCAGGCAGGATTAAACATGGTTACGTTATATTATAGTTAGTTAGGCGAAAATGGTATAGAACACACTTTTACATCTTTTTTTCTCCTCTTCCAAGTAAAGCTTCTATGAAAATGAAAGGAAAAAAAATATCTAAGAGAGAGAAGCCGAGTTTGGTTTGCGTTGCGCGCATCTTCTCTCTCTCCTGTCCTGATGCTCCATTCCGTTCCTTCGTTTTCATGCATCATGTCATGATGATTATAATGATGAGATAAAACTCCTTCTTTCGCAAAGTCCGTATCACTTGGAAGGAGAGAATCAGGCAGGAAAAAAAATAGTAGGTATTTACGTAGGTAGTAATAATATTTCGCAGGAGCACATAGGCACAGAAAACCACACACGCTGCTTTTGCCAGCACCATGAGGAGCCTTGTAAAAATATCGCCGAGATAAAATAAAATACAATGCTTGTTCTTAACATGATTAAGCTGTTGCGTTATGTTTGGGCCATGCTTTTTCCTTTGCTATTCTCGTGTCATGATGTGCGACAGAAAAAGAGTGCTCGAGTGTACGACGTTTATTTGGATGGAGGTTGTGCTGCTGGAGTATTTCAGTCTCGTCATGCTCCTTTTCTGTCAGTCGCTGTCTATTTCGCATTTTTTCGCTGAGAAGAATCAAGCCATGATTACCATGCTACAATACCTCTTTCGCTGAAACGGTGCTGCACAAAAGGCTGCTTGTTTCTCACTGGTAGCTGTAATCATGTAATACAGTACAGGCCTGGCTGTGGCTGTGGCTTTTTGGAGCCGTGATGTGATCCATCCAAAGTGATTTAATCTATTACCTCGTTTCGTTCCTTTACATAATAAACATCACCATCACCTACCAAGTAAAGTCAGAGTGAGCAAGTTTTTTTTAAATGTTCACACAAACATCTGCAAATAATGGTGGAAAAAGGAGGAATGAAAGTGGGAAAGGTGCATATTCTCTGAGCCTACGAGATGAAACCGTGCTTGAAAAAGTACGGCTCACTTTGCTTCACTCTGCTTTTATCTGTATTAAACTTTTATTTTATAGCAGTGGTGGTGGTGGTGCACTACGTAGTAGTAGCGCATTCACTTGACTAATTTCTTTCTTTCTTTCTTCTATATCGTGTTATAGTTATTATTATACACATCTGATTTTACTTACCTACATATTCCATTCGACGAAAATAAAAGGTTTCCTTTCAACTGGTACATGTGATCTTTCAGCTTACTTACTTAGGTGGCTCGATTTTAGTACAGCCGTTTTTTTCTCTCGATTTGCATTTTTACTTACTGGCTCTTGTGTGTCTTCTTGGTACTTGATTTTTGGCTTCAGTCAGTCATTCTTTGGTACTGGTAGTCAAAGTAGTCTAAGTACGTTATTTATATGGTTGCTCATCTATATAATAACTGACTCCAACTGCTCCAAGTCAGATCCTTTTCTATTTTGTGCACACGCTCTTTTTCTGCATGAAAATTTATTTTTAAGCCCTGAGTGCCCTTCTTTTCTCACTCTGTGTGAGCCTGGCCTATTTTCGCAAAAAACGTTCCATGATCATCAACGCTTTTGACTATGGTAGAATACGTATGTACTTACATATCTACATACGTGCAATTGTGCGATACGCCTATCTGCACACTCACTCAACTCACGCTGTTCCACATGCATACATTTTACTTTTAGTGGGCTTCTTACAAAACGACGATAACAACGAAATACGAGACACACGAAAGAAACGAAGCCTCGTTCTTGGTATCTTTCATTTCAGGGGACCCCACGAAAAAAATTAAAGTGTTATAGTTAGAAAAATGAAGCATATAGCACACTTGAGCTCTTTCAATACCGTTTTGTTTCCTATTCCTGGTAATAAAAAGAGAAAAAAACGACCATTGCTATTGTGTACTACTGTGGAACGGAACAGGCTGATAACGAACCTAGAAAGAACCTAAAAAGCTCATAGTTCACACATGTCAGCAAATACAACAGTGAATGTTGTTGAAATGCTCTGGGCAAATTGTGTTTGCATTTTATTTTGTATATTTTGTCAAGTGACTTGCAAAGCAAACTCAAACTTGAGCCGTGTAATATAATAATAGTCTATTTTCGCTACCTACAATAAACAAATTGAATTATTCAATGGTTAAGAGATTCGGCAGGCCTTAAAAATGTGAACACAATAAATAAGTTTGATTGAGGATGTGACTGGCGACGATTGACGATTTTAATGCTCATTGTTTCTTTTAAGGCTCTCACTTGACTCACTCTTTAATGACTTCTTGGTGACATTTTTATTATTATTGTTATTATGTCAGTGGTACGTTAGTTTTGACTCTGCTCCTCCGTCGGTTGAGTCAATTCAATTTTTTGTAGGTATGAATCATAACTCGATATCGTTAATGATCACGAAACGTTGGGTAGTAAAAGAAAAATGAAAATATGTCCGTGGTGGCCACAGACTGTAATAACGGAAACAGAACGATTTTTATCGCCCTTTCTTTTCCAATCTCGGCTTTATGGCCTTTAAAAAGAAATATGAAAATGAGGATGACGAAGATGAACAAGGATTTTATTTCTAGTTTTCCTCCGTCTTCAAACTCGAAAATTACGTCATTCACATCTTCATTGCGCATAACCATCGTTTTAAAATACTTTGCCATTAGCGGGTCACACACAAGGAGCAAAAGGAACAGCATTTTATCAAACGCAATACTAGGATTGTCACGAACTCCAAGAAATGAATATTACATACTTTAAATTTTTATGAGATGACTAACTAAAACGTTTATTTTGTCTGGATTATTGTCAACAACGTTATCCAGAAGGATAAGTTGAATTTTAATTTTTAATAGTTAGGCGAGCTACTGAGAAATTTCTCCTTGAAGAATTGCAGAGAGTAAAACTGAGTTTGTTGATAAAAATAAATTGTATCTTTCCATTCATCCATGCGCATTGTGTATCTGCTTAGTTGCAGTTTCAGTCTCTCTCTAATTGTGCCTCTGCCTCCCTTTTTCCATTTCGGTGGAACGAAGAAAACGAAAGTTTAGATGGATGGAGGTAATTGAGTCGTAGTGACTGTACACATGTGCGACTTGATGCTTCTCTTAGTGGAGAGTGAAAGAAGACAAGAAAAAGAGACAGGCGTAAGTAAATGCTCACGTTACTTTGTGCATTATAAAGTAATAAGATTAAAAGAGCTACCTAAAACGAAAGGAAACAGATCAAAATGAGATGAAAGGGCAGCCAGAGAAACAGATTTCTCATCTCAAACTCCATTTTCTTTTGCTTAAGTAAGTACACAAAATACTGATGAATATCCCATAATGTTCCTAGTTCCTTCACAAAAGGACGAAACGAAAGTTGCGGAGGTGCATAGGAGCGCCGCACCGTTATAACCGTTAACTTGACTGTTTTCCGTCGTAAAAATGTATGAAAAAATAGAATGTGAGTGTAGAAAGAAATTTTTTTCTCTAGCGGGGCTAAAGACGATGATAGTATTTATTGATAGGATGAGCCTGAACATTTGTGAGATGCAGATGAGGATGGAGGAGGATATTGGCAACACACACAGAAAACAACGTGAAGGAAATGTGGATTTAGTTTGAGTTAAGTTACCACGTTTTACGTCCGGATCACATTAATGTTCATAATATGCATCTAACCATATGTATTTATGCATGAGCCAGATTAGTATTTAGAAAGAAATGAGAATGAAATGAATACTTTTATCCCTGTGTCAGTGAGTGTGTGCTTTTAGCGTTTAGCTCCTTCGTTTGGAAACCTTTGGAGTTGAAAAGTGAACTCTGTAGAAGATAATGTGATTGGAAGAGGAATGATTGTGTAAGAGGAAAAGCAGCTCTGAGCTGACTGATGGAGCAAGAGTGGAAATGGAGCACATTAGGAATACATTACCAACGCCATCATCTCATCTTTCTCATCTCATCGTCTCCTGTCTATTTTCTTTGATTTGGAAAGCGTTATGAATGATGGAATGCGTAGGGCGAAGGAACACAGAGGCAAGGTCAAATGAAGTGAAGCAGCCTGAAAAATTTCAGATCCTTCACAAATAATGGAGTTGCTTTACTTTGATCAAAGTTTGGCTTCTTTCAGATTGATGAGAAGTTTGATTTTATTTATGAGTGGAAATGGAGCACATTAGGAATACATTACCAACGCCATCATCTCATCTTTCTCATCTCATCGTCTCCTGTCTATTTCCTTTGATTTGAAAAGCTTTATGAATGATGGAATGCGTAGGGCGAAGGAACACAGAGGCAAGGTCAAATGAAGTGAAGCAGCCTGAAAAACCTAGAAGATCCTTCACAAATAATGGAGTTGCTTTACTTTGATCAAAGTTTGGCTTCTTTCATATTGATGAGAAGTTTGATTTTATTTATTCAATTCACTTCACTTGCCTTTCTTGCTGCTCCAGATTGTATTATATCAGATCATTCTCAGTTTTCACAGCGGCACGGCAGTGGCACTGCAATGTGAGCCTCTAAAGTCGCGATTAGTTAGTTTTTCGAGTACACTCTTCTGCCATTTAGTAGTACTTAAGTTTGGCTGTCTCCACCTCACTCGGACTCTACCTTGCACACATAAAAGAAATATACCTCAAATAGCACGGCATTCATGCCTCTTGCCTTTGCCTTCATTTGATTTCATTTAATACGATTATTATATTATGCAAGCAGGCTTCGAAACCAGCATCAGATCAGATTCACATCACACAGCAACATCCACATCCACTTCACATGTGAATATGTACTTAAGTGAGCTGATAAAGTCAAGCCCTGATTTTTCTCTCTCTCTCTCAGAGTTGAACTGAGCAGACATTGTTCGTTCTGTCTGTGTCGTTCGTTCGTGGTTTGGCATAATTCCCCTGAAAGTTTGACTCGAATCTCTTTTTATGCATAAAAATACACCAGATGAGAAGGTAAAAGCATTTTCTTTACCACAAACAACACAACGCAGTAAGTTGCCTTTATTATGTTATACTTAATATTTTCAATACGACGACGTAGTCTTTGGCAAGTTTTTTTTTTTACAATGAAATGAAAATGAAAGGGAAGGTAGGAGGATTATCATTAAATAGTAGAGAGCGCGCATTACTTACTTAAGTAGAAATAAAAAGGGTGTATTAAAAATGAACTTTTTTCAGGATTCACTTCAGTTGAGGGGCTCAAGCTCTCTTGGTATTATTTTTCCTCTCCATGCATATCCACATTTATTCAGATCCATGAAAACTTATTTTCCATCCATTGGACACAGTCTCTTCTCAAGCGTACTCATACATTTGATACCTACATTCACTGCATGGTCTGCACTAAAAAACGAAATGGAATTTAAAAATTAAGTAGATGAGAATGGAGGAAAATAGTAAGTAAATAATAACAGTGCTCCACACTGCTATTATTACGCAATGTCCAGTATCTAATTTAGCCTTCATCATTCATAGAATCAAATATGCCTTTCTTCAGGTTTCATGAAACAAGTTTTCATTTTTTAACCATTTGATACCTTTGTTTATTTTTAACGCAAATCTTTCTGGTACCGAGTTTCCAGGGTAAAAAACTACCCCAACGCCCGAATTGGAGGGCTTAATACAATTTTTAAAATCCCTA
>VYYJ01001440.1:0-30938 GCA_021029165.1 Cyphoderus albinus | reverse complement strand
CCTATTTTCCTTCAATACATATAAGAAATAGCCTTGGTTTCTGACACAAGACGCCAGAATGAGTGAAGGAACTGCAAACGATTCCAAAACTCCAGCACTGCCCCAAGTGTGTAAGATAACGACTTGCGAAAAGGTCACGGGGGAATTGATTCTTCCCAATTGGCCGTCCGATCATGAACAACTGATTGATTTCGCTTACCTAGATATTAAGCTTGGGCACGATTTTGGAAAGAACTGTTTTGCCAGACTGTCTTTTTATCGGGATACACTTTTGTTTATGGACAATAAAACCCAATACGTTTTACTGCGTGGATCCATTCAGAACATGAAGAATCCCTTTACGCTTGGAATGAAGGTGACGATTGTGTCAAAATCTGGAAGCGTATACCTGAAAGACCATTTCGTCAGCTTCAAAGGCGATGTCAATCGTAAAGGCAAGTGGATTACAACGAAGCTTTTCCCATACAAGCGAAATAAATCTTTGGTTATTAAGGAGAAAGACATCCATCTTATAATCTCCATCGAGGCCAGTTACTTCAACATCGTTACACAAGCTGTTCCGAAGACACTGAAGACGAAACTGGAGATACCCGAACATCATGTCGTTGTGGATAATTCGGCAAACATGAGCTTACTACAGCAACCTCGTAGGGTAAAAAATGCAGGCAACTTTTTTCAAAGTGGCTTCGTGAAGGCGACCTATAATGTTATGAAGTATATTAAAAGGTAATTCGTATTCACTAACTTAAATAATTTCTGAGGATTACTTTCACATGAAACTCTTCAATTTCTTTAAACAAATACTAATTATACTAATACTCAAATACTAAAATTAAAAACTTGTTTCTTTTCTTCTAGCCACATCTAAATATGGTGCTGAAAAGCTGGACTGGAAGTTTTACCTGAACTCTGAATTGTCGAGAAGGTTTTTGTATTTATTCATCGTATTTTGAAAAATTAGGCCTTATTTAACCTAAATTTTATTTAAATGACATTTTGTGTGACGTTTCATAATATTTTGCGTGGGTGTGGTATTAACCCGCATTCCCTGTTTTTAATAAAATGTGTAAAAGCAAAATATCATGTGTTAAATATTTTATTATTCATCGTTTGTTTTTGCATAGTCATACATTAATTAGTATATTATATTTAAAGGTTCATCAAACAGTTAAAAAATAGGTTAAAGTGTAAGCTTTTTTTCGCCCAGACGTACATAATTGTGGGAATTGGCTCATTTCTCCACATTTTTATATTCAGGTAATCATCTACGTGAAACATAGTAATAATGTTCAGAGCCTCCGGTTTCCCCTAAAAGAAAAAATATTTAAATAGAAAAACACTCATTCGAATTTAATTTTATGAATAATGATTTATTTATACAATGTTACTTAATATTTATCGCCAGCTCACAATTTTGATTCTGATTGTGAATTTCAATCAAGATTGAATTGAATGAAATGGCTTTAATTGTGTTTTCACATCTCCACCTTTAAATCTTATTCTAAATAATTTTCCATTCTAAATAATTTTCTCAAATAGGCTATGGACTAAAGCGTTTGCTGATTCACACCGATGGATGAATAACACCGGATCAGTGCATGCCATGGTGTTACGGACTAAAAATTATAATCATGGGGATTATTATAGTAAAAAGTGAAACTACCTTGTCGCATATTTACTCACGAAAAATGTGGGCCACATGAAAAATCGATTCTCTTCCTATTCGCCTACTAATACAAGCACATGAAACAGAAGAAAAAACATGATAAGGGGGAACTGAAGCAGAGAAAAATGAACAGATGCACGCGAGCACTAAAATTCTTCTAGCTACATAGAAATTGCGTTTCAAGGATCTATACATATATAGGCTGGTTTCTATGTAATTTAGGCACAATCAGGGACAGAGCTGCTTTTGCTGCAATGGAATATCCAAATGATAAGAGAAACACCATACCATTCCAAATACTATTATTCTATTTTATAGTTATACAAGTCAAAAAATATAGATTTGCGAGTTATTTAAAAGCCGCGAAAAATAGCAAAATCTCCATCAGTCGTCGTTCAGACTTCTGATCTTTTGGAGAGTTTTCTCCAGTGGACTTTGTCCAACTATCTCTGGGAAGTTTGTTCCATGGAGGGTTCTCCTCCGAGGTTTTATTTTTGCTTTTGGAAAGGTAATTAGGTGCATATTTGTTTTCATGTCTCTAATGATATTTCGAAATTCATAAAAGAAATTGTTTATTCCGGTAAAAATAAAAACATAATCCAATGTAAGTAAGGAAGAGTATAAAATGTCAATCAGACGTAGTTTCAACAACTTTTTTTCCAAAAAATATTCATGAGAAAGAATAATTTTTTCATGAAATATTCACACTAGAACGAAAAAATATCGAGCTACAACCAACATCCATTAGAAAATGAGAAAAATGAAAAATAATTCATCGCGTTTTAAAATTTTATTTCTGCTGGAAAGTTGAAGTTTTACTTTATCTGAGTCTGATTTTCAAAACGCCTGTGATTTTTACCTTAAATGTAGATGGTTGTTGAGTTTTTATAACGTAGACATTTTTTATTACAGTCTTATTACAGAAACATTCAAAACAAAATAACAAAAATAATACAAGAATTTCCAGGACATTTCCTAGCCTGGTTCAGCCACGTTGTTATTCAACAAACTTGTTACAGACTAAAAATTAGAAGCATAAATGGATTTTTGGTGAAAAATTCTTGCCGCATGATCACTCCCAAAAAAATATAGGCCACGAAAAACTCGGCACAAGGCAGAAAAATGAAAGCGACTTTTACCATGACAATTTCCCGGTTTATTCACCTACTAACAGAATCTCATGAAACAGAAAGGAAAAGGGGGAAAGGCAGAGAGAAATGAGCAGTTGCACGCAACCACTAACATAATGTTAGCTACAAAGAAAATACTTGTCACGAATAAAAAATAACGGCTTCGCTTTTTCCATATAAACGCCCTTCCATTTCCATATTGAGATACAATATTATAATTCTGGCCTTTTACATTGAACACATTACATATAGAAAGTTGGCTCTTTGTCAGCAAACAGAATCATTCGTGTGAGAGAGAGAAAAAAGAAAACTAGCAAAAAATTATATTTCGCAATAGTGCGAGTTACAGCAAGCAAAAGAGTTTTTGCAATAATAGTGAATATTAGAAATCCATGTTTAAGTACACGCATATGTCACGATGAGAATTGTAATAGTATTACGTATATGTACAAATGAAATAGGGAACTGTTGCGATTTCAAAATAGGGCAAGCAGCCAATTAGAACTTTTACTAAAATAATACATTCGCGTACACAAAAAACAAAATCTGGCAACGAGACAAAGATAAGTCGCATTTCAAGGTCAAAACTTAGCAACCAAACCAATATTTTGTTTATCCTTATCAAACCAGTCCTTGAAATAGAACTTGGCTAGGTGAGCAAAACGTATTATTTGTTTTGACTTAAATTTATATTTGCACACATTTGTTGTTTGAACAAGTGTTACTAAGACAAGTAAATCAGTGCCCAGGAAAATTTTTGCAATAAAAGCACCCGACATTGTCAACTAAGATTCACTCGCTGTCTAGGCGGGTCACAAGAAAAAGGTTCTCTCATAAACAGGAGGTTATCCCCGCGAGGGGTTTACCCTAGGTTAATTTCGCTCATATAATTACGGGTTCTGTGGTCTCTTTTCTTTTCCTGTCTCATACAAACGCAAACGTTTTCTTTAATAATCTAAAAGTCCGTATAATGAAAAGCATTTATAATTAAACACAGTTCATGAACAGCATGCATTTATAGAAATGAGTTTAGAGTATAGAGTTTGCTCGGCCAGATTAAAAAAGGAAAGTACTCTGCTATTAAAGCACAAAATTTGTTTTCATAAGTGCTGAAGAGTACTTAAAATGTAGATTTTAATTTTTTTAAACATGATACTGTTATAATGTACATAAGAATCAAACTAGGTAAAAACGAGATGCTGCTTTTGACGTAATATAATAAATTAAGAAGCGTAATTAGTAAATGATTCAATGGGATACGTGGAAGTCATTTTTTATTATATTAAGAAGCGTAAAGTTAAGCGTTCTACGTAAGAACTGATTTATCTGTACTAATTTTATCTTGATTTAGAGCAAAAGCACAGAGTGAAAGAACAAAAGCCAAGCTAAGCATCTTCTGATGATTTGAAAGTTAAAGGCAGAGTAAATAAGTGCTAGTGCAGTTTTCGGATTAAGAATTTGCCTTAACGCATTTTAAACAAACGACAAAGCTTGTTTTGTATGTACAATGTACACATATTTCACACACACTGCAAATCTAAACTTTATTTGATATTTTAGTGAGCAAACTCAAGCCAGAAATGTGTATCATAAAATGTACAATGAAATGGGTTGCAGTTTTACAAGAGCATTTGTTGAAAATATTTACCGGCTAGGTTCGCCTTCCATGCTTTTATATATTAAACTTTCATTTATTTTCGCAATAATCTTCGTTACTCGACAAACATCCTATTCTCTTCTCTATGAATCAAAACGACAATTACTGGCCAACGGAAAATGTATTTATGACATTAATCATCCATCCAACTGAGAGAACTCAGTCACATAATAATAGATTGCAAAATATGGTCAACGAAATGAATGTAGTATTTAAGACCTAACAAAAAAAACGAAATGCATACGTAAGTAAAATAATTATTCGCTTCTCTTGGTTTCGGCATAGCTCAGTGCTCAAATCTGAAAAATTTAGCCAGATTAAGAAAGAAAAATTGAATTTCTTCAGTTGCTTAATAAAAAGCAAGCGAAAAGTAAAAACGAAATGCTGCTTATTCCTGGTCATGATCGAACAAGACTATTTAGAGACGTGGTTTAGTATAGTTGCAGCTGGCGTTTCTAAATCTCTGACTATAAACATTACCTGAAACACTCGAGGAAAATGGTTTAGGACAAAGTTCATCAGTGAGAATAACACCAAGAGAGAATATAACTTTGCGACGGGATAAAAAACAAAGCGCATTTTGATTCTCTAACTTAAAAAGGCAATGCTTGACTTTGTGGACCAAAAAAATTAATACGGTGTTTGAACACTTCACTGAAACACAAAATTGCATTCCTAAGTAAAATCTTGAAAAGTTGATTGCTGCAGTTACTTCTCAACAGTTGAAGCAATGCTCGAAGAAGTCTCATTTTCAGCAAGTCATCATAAAATATTACATTAAGAGTAGAAGTATCATCGTAATGATAATGTTAAGTAGATGAGTGTCCAGCAGCCAGGTTATGCTTTGTTTGATGAGGATGTACCACCATATTGCCATTCCAAAAGAGATTACACAAGTAATTAATTATATTTAAAAAACAGATTAAATAGTCCAGCTATGTTAGCCTTTCATGCTTTTACATATTAAACTGTCATTATTTTTGGCATAATTTTCATTACTCCACAAAGATTTTATTTTCTTCTCTATGAATCAAAACGACAATCCGTGGCCAACAAAAAATGTATCTATGACATTAATCATCCATGCAACTGAGAGAACTCAGTCCCTAAATAGATTGTAAAATATGGTCAACGAAATGAATGTAGTATTTAATACCTAACAAAAAAAGCATACGTAAGTAAAATAAGCTCTGTGCTCAAACATAAAGTTAGATTAACAAAAAAAAAACAAAGTTATACATTCAACTATAAACATTTCCCGAACCAATTGAAGAAAATGGTTTACGACAAAGTTCATCAGTGATAATAAAACCAAAAGAAACATTTTACTTTGCAAGGGGTAAAAATAACGAGCGTTGAATGTTGGTAATAACTATAAGAAGGCAATGGTTGACTTTGACTTTGTGGACCAAACTTAATATGTTCATAAAAATTAATGTGGCGTTTGGAGACTCCACTGAAACAAAATGCATGCCTAAGTAAAATATTAAAAATTTGATGTTTGTAGTCAGTTCACAGCATTTGAAGCAACACTCCAAGAAGTTTCATTTTCAGCAAGCCAGCATAAAATATTACATTAAGAGTAGAATCATCATGGTGCTGATATTGTTAAATAAATGAGTGTCTCCAGCAGCCAGGTTATGATTTCAATGATGATTATGATTAGCGATAAAGAAAGGAATGGGGGATGACATGATGATGGACCATACTGACATTTCAAAAGACAGGAGAGAAAATATTTTTATTATTATAAAATTCCATCAGACATAACTCCATTTCGCATTTCTGATTTGATACTAAGAATTTCTGTAAACTTTGAATACACAAGTGCCTATATTTCCGATCAGCTATTAGGAATACTCCTCCAAGGAAGCTTTTTATATTTATTAAAGGTGCAAAAAGGTTTGCGTCTGAATATTCAGATCTACCTTCTGCACAAAATCAATCTCAATAGAGAATGTGTATGGGCTGGAATGCAATCGCAACTAATCTTGCGGAGCATCTGGGAGTCGATATTTCATTATCGCCTTTCCTTCCCTAAATCACATACATAATTATTCCCTTTGGCGCTTTGATATTTAATTTCCATGTTATAACTTAATGAAGGCATAAAAGCTTAGACGTTGAAAGCGACGAGTGTAATGTTGAGATTAAGATCAGCTCTTGATACATCGATTCCTTTTTGTCTTTGTGATGATATTGCATGTCATATTTCTAATCAAATCTACATACACATGAACGAAAGAGAAAATTAGGCCTGACTTGGAGATAGAACGTAGCAACTAAAATAACTCACCAGTTAATTTACAATCAGCTCAGAAGAGCAGAAGCAGTCAGTACATACACTTGAGAAGAGTTTCATTTGTCATTTTATTTCATGGAAAAGTAAACTACCTCTTCGGCTCTCTTCACTTTTGCACCACATTTTCTAATGGCTCTCGGGCTTTAGTAGAGGTTTAGTTAGTGTGTTCACGTTGGTCTTTAAGTAGGACATTGCTTTAAAAAATTTAAAAATTAAAGCGAAGAGAAATTTGAGGAAGCTGCCAGTCCACACTACTACTACAGTACAGCCATCAAGTAAGTTAAAGGAAAACCCGACAATTAAAATAATACAATGCAACATAATTAAATATTATCTAAAAAAAATAGAAGACGCAGTTTTAAGTGTAGTTCGTTTTAAATATAGTGATTTTATTATCATCATTCATAAATATTTATTATTCGTTAACAATTATTAGTATTTTTGAAAAATTTAAACTACATATTGTGTTTAATTTTTTGATTGTTATAGCGGAAACGCAAAAGTGAAGATACAATTAATAAGTGTTTTTATCCTCTTCGGTAACTTGAATTTTAATTTGCCTGGCGTTTCTTGCACCGAGCTATTCAACGTCTTCCTCATGGGTCACAATTGATGAATTTTCATTTTCAACTTTGGAATGAAATGGGTGAAGGTAAGTTCTAAACATTTTCTTTCATGATTATTTTACATCAATCCCCAACTTCTCATTGTGTAACACATAAACATGCAAACTTGCTGCTCGGTTATTTTCCATGTAGAATTGTTTGGAAATTTCACTCGGGTTTTATTAAAAATTGTTTGTCTCAAATATTGTCATTAAAAGCAAAAAAACAAAGTAGGTACATCGATAAACATAACATACATTATTTTATAATGTAGAAGTTTTTAGCATTGGCAGTATTTCAGTAAGAAGGAGCGAAAACGTTACAAAAGATAACCTTACCCACCTAAAAAGTGTAGTTTGTGCATATATGACATAAAGATATTAATGTTCCTTGTCATGCAAGTTTCCATTCTGCTGGCTTATCATTTCTTGATAAGAGTTGAACATCAAACGAAGTAGTCATCGTGTAGCGTATTTTTATTTTCCACTCCACAATAAAATCCGATTTGGTATTGATTTTTTGGAAAAAAATATTTGTCATTTCGTACTATCGTTAAATATGATCAATCAGATGGGTGATACATGAGGAAATTTGTTTTCACAGTTCCATTATTTTTCACTAAAATAACCATCGCTTGAATCAGATGTAAGTAGTCATGAATATGTTTATTGTTCATAATATGAAACATTTGCAACGTTTCACTTTGCCATTGCTAAATCACTATAAGCAATAAAGCTGAAAAGGAAATGCTTTCCTTAATCCTTTTTTGTAATGCTAAAGCAAAAACGAAACGTTTTGGATATCGTATTATGTTAAGATTATTAAATACGTTGCTTGTCACTGGAGTCACAGCTTGTTAAAAATGCTGGAGCCAGGGGTACATTTTTCTGTCTGCAGAAGAATCAAAAAAATATTAATGGAGTAATTTGAATAACATAAACAAAATAAAGCCAGTTCTGACTAAAATCTTAAGCTTCTGCGAACATTATGGTATCGTGATGATAATGAGTTTACACATTCATATAACTTGTTACTTCGGAATTATGTGTGTAATCATGATCAAAGGAAAGGAGGTATTGTGTAATGTAATAAACTAAACTTGGTTAAAAAATATCCAAACAGAGTTACACTCTTAATTCGTCCGTCTATAGAATGCTTTTATTATATTAATGATGAGTAAGCGTAACACTCTGAGACAGACTCAATATTTCAATCTAATCTGCACATTTACTTGGGTTCAGATCATGCAGACTTCTTCCTTTATATAATATTCGTAACATTGATCCACTCACAAAAAATCACATCATGCATAAATGTTGTAAAGTATGAATAGTGAGTGAAGCATTTTCTCGACTGTTCTCATCTTCAGTCATGTCATAACATTACCATTCTTTGGTTCTTTTGAATCACGCCCCTTCCAGTCTTCCTTTGCACGCTCAGGCAAGAGGACCACTTTTCAAAATTGCTCTAGTTGACCACTAAGAATCTGTCAGTAAAAAATTTATCCAAGTAATTTTACTACATGCGGTGAAACATGAAAATTTTAAGTAAAAGTGACTGTGACTGTTGTCTTAAACTCAGAGATTCTCATAAATAAAACGGCTATCGCTAGCTGCATAATGTGAGGTGATCTGGGGCACATTGATACAATGGAATGAAAGGGACTTTATTAAATGGTTAATGGTTAATAGTGCGGTTTGCAGCATGACAATACACTGATTAAACAGCTCAATTTAGTAATTGAAGTTTAGGTTGGTTTAATCTGTAAATAATATTACATCTAATTTTACTCTAATACAGTGGGAATTTTAGTGTTAAAAATGGCAATTTGTTTGTATTGCTTGCTTGCATAATCCATTTTTTCCGTTTATTCTGTAATAGTTGGAAGACGCAACCCTGCAAATTTATTGAGATGGGGACTAGAAAACATTTGGATCTTGAAGCAGCAATTAGCGAACAGCAAGAATATTTCGATGGATTTTATAAAAAAGTAAGTAAAAACCTTAATCATTTCACATTTATAAATATATTTGAAAATTAAAAAAAAACAAGAAAATTCTGCTCATTTACTGCTCTTCTAATTGGAAAAAATATTTTTACTGCTGCGTTCATAATCATGTAATCGAGTTGACTATAGTAACGATCTTCGGTTTTAATCTTGAGTTTTAAAGGGAAAATTAATTTCAAAAAAAATAATTAACACTGGACAAAATTGGTTTCTTATTACTATTATTTGTTATTTCTTGGACCGTTTGATAGCCGACTTCAAGGCACTCACAGAAAGAGTCTGCCTCAATTAATCCACTGTCGTCTGTGGCTCTGTCTTAAGCAACAATTATCTCATGATTTGAAATCAATTGAGTCGTCCCAATATGTTTTCAAAACAAAGTCGAGGACATCCGTGTAAATTCGTACTATTATCAGAAGGTAAGCGAATTTTATTACAGCTTCCTAACTACTTTACACTAACATCATTACAATCAATTGACTGAGCAGAGACTAATAAACTTGATATGAAAAAATCTAAATGTTTTGATTTATCTGTAGATTGAGAAACCGGTGCTACCTCCCATTTTTGTACCTCGTGGAACAGGAGCAAGCCTTGGACTGTTTAGCCGGGAATTCCACCAGCCTCTCGATAACACTGGAGGGTTTGAATAACACAAGTGTTAGCAGCCTTTCTATCACATGGAATGGTCACGCGGTCATGGTCAACGGAGCAGCTTAAGAATTTCCGACTTGGGAAATTTTCGACTATTCTACGCTAGACAACACAACGCTTCCCGCAATTTTGGACTTGACTGGATTTCCAGCCGTTACAACGCCTCCAGGTCATTAGTATTTTAACTATTTTATTTCACACCAACACAAATAGAGTAAAATAAGAGCAGCGACGTACAGCAATTTCATTGATATAGCATATTTTATTGGTTAATTTAATTCTAACTTCTATTTATCTTAACATTTTGGTTCAAAGTTTGAAAGTTCGAATCAATTTTTTACATTTTACAAATGCTCTAAAACTCCATCACGAGTAAGCTCATTGGTTCATTAGTTCATTATCATTGGTGTATTTTTATAGTTTGCGAGAGAAACTACTATCTTTAGAAATGCTCTTTGTCATAACTTTTCCCCATTGCATCCATGCAATACTTGGGAAACCCAGTTATATTTGACTGCACCTCTAGAAACAGCATCTTGACAAAGTGTATCTCTTGGTTTCTGGCTCACCAAATTTGTCCCGGGTTTTCTTGAAATTTTTTCTTACTTCATCTTTAAAATTTCAGCCTTTGACGGCACTTTGAAATTTTCTAAAAAGGTTTGGTGTTTCTTTAATGCGGCAAAGGCTATTCCGATTTTTTTACGACTCCTTAGTGGATCACGTTTTATTAACTTGCTACCTAAACTTTTTACTTGTAAGCTGTAAGTTGCTATTGATGGATATTCTGTTTTGGTTATATTGTCAAAGGTGGAGTTTTATAGACTGTAAAAAATATTGGCAAAATATTTTGCCATTTTTTACGGCGACATATTTAAAATAAAACGACCATATTTAATTTACAATTTTTTTCACTGAAACTATCAGTTTGAAACTAATTTTCATGGTGTTTATTTTCACTCAAAATTAATTTCCAAAACAACGATGTTTGCTTAAAGCAGGTATTTTTTTCTTCTCGTGATTTCTTGGAGAATCTTCAATTTTGTATTTATCCAAGTTTTGCCCTCGTGGCACGGCACACTCTTTTCGACAGGGGAAGAACTTTCTCACGTTAGCAAGAGCTCGACTATTGGCTAAGGGAAAGTGAAATGTAGAAAGCAATGTTATTAACACGCGGTTTTTTTTGGTTATAGTGCGAAGGCAAATCAATCAAGGAGTTTTTCTCCAGTAATTTAACCAGCGGTTTCTACTATCTCAGTTAAAAATGCTTCTTTGTCGGAACTTTTTCCCATTGGATCTATACAATCCGTGTCTATCTATACAATTCTGGTCAAAATCCGAAAATCAAAAAAATTGATTAGGGTTCGTTGACCCTTATTTTGTTATTTTTATTGTGCACAGTGTTCGGAAAATCTTTCATTAAATTCCAACCTGTTTGCTCGGCGCCCGTGCAGTGCACGCCAAAACATTTTATCCTTTTCCCATTTTGTCATTTCTGAAAATGTTCTATTTCTACCTACGTACGTACTATCTTCAAATTTCTACATGCAATGTAGGCATGTCAGAATCTTCTATATGAACTATATTTCGCTGTCATGTTAAACATTCTCGTTATACACTGAGACTGAGAGTTGACCGACTACCGGAAAAGACATGGCTAAACAATTGCAAGTTATTCACAAGCATGCCACAATTAAAACTATAATTATAATAATAATTCATTCATCTTTGTGTCGCAATTATGCTTTGCAATGTGACTGGCATGTTTCAATTTAAATTTCGAAAATTGTGTTGGAAAGGATTTAATTTGCCGCATTCTGCACTTGTTTTTTCTTGCCCTTGTGACAGCTATTATAGTAAGATATTTGTAACCACTTAACTTACATTACTTTTGTGGGGGAACCTGTTCAACCCTATTTTTCTTTTACGTTCCTGGACTGGACTAGACCTCGCGGTCAATAATATTTACACATCCGAGTCACCACAGGTTTCATTGTGCATTTTCACCTGAATAAATGCATCAGCAAGCTTGCGTTGCCTTCATTTTTTTCTTTTTTCTTTGTATGCTCTGCATCAGCTTTACGGAATATATTACCTTGCAATGTAATTAATGGAAATGTAATCAATTATATAATTACTAATGCAATGATTAAAAATAATATCTATCGATTTACAATACTCAACTCAGCTATCAGCTCTGTCATATTTTGAACAAAAAATTCCAACAGATAAATTTCGACAATGTGATGGGTCTTGTCTAAGCCTGTAAGATTCTTCCTGCTGCTTTTTCCGTTGCCGCTACTGCTTTGGCTTCCACACCTTATGCTAGTGGCTCTCAGCTTCCCACAGTATCACTATCGCATACTGTTCTTTCATGTCTCGAGCTGGTCCGAGTTGCTGATATTCTTGGTTTATATTTCATGGCCTTCGTCGAGCATTGAGGGTGTTCATCGCTGAGACATTTTAATTTCAACCTATGTTAACCATGTTAATCAATTCGCATTAGGGTGAAATTCAGCGTTGAGTTGCTCTTCGTTGCCTTCCGGTTCCAGAGTCTTGGGTAGTTGACCAGGGCAAAAATTACGCAATGTTTATAAGTTTAACCATATATACTTGTGGTATAAATTTTCTTTGCGTGAGCTTCCGGCAAAAAAAGTTACTTTCTCTATCTATGACTTTCATCATACATACTACTAGGTAGGACACAGGGGCTCGATTGGTTTGACATTGTTTTGTTTTGAAAGGCTGAGCCGATCGTCTTCCACTACACACGCAATAACACTATGATTAGTAACATTTCTTTCACCACAGGGGAAAGTTAGAATTCTTGAGTTATCATTTTATGCATTCATGAGAGGAGAATGTGAGTTTGTGGTCGAGATAGTTTATTACTCCAATCATTTTACCTTTTTTGCAAATGAAGTAAAGCAGAAACTCTAAATTTAAGTTTTACCTTTAATATACCTACATAAAGAAAATCACCGAAATACCGACATCTAAATACAATTTTTAGTTTGCATTCTTCTGCGATTTTTGTAGTAGCATTATAAATCGACCCACTAGACTAGAACTAGCATTGCAATTAAGCTGATCGTTACGAAGTCACCACTCAACACAATATAAATCGATACACCAACGTTTGATTTTTTTTCAATTTTAATATGTAGTTTGTTTGGAACGGTTTTTTTTCTTTATTTTACTAAAAACTGAGAATTTGGGCGCTTCTGCACTGCCCATCTCTAATCCAGTTAGAATGGCCCAGGTAGTTTTTTCCTTATTGGAGCTAGTACTCCTGTGGGTCTCGTTTTTGTTTGTCTTTTTCCATACAAGATTAGCTGATTATGATGCAGCTAAATGCAACTTGTAACAATTATCATGATGATGACAATGAGCCTAAAGCCATAACCATTGCAAATTATTGGCTCTGAAAGTTCCAAAGTTTGAACATTTTTTCTCTGTCGTTTCTCGGTCATGTTATAAAGCCACTCATTTTTGTTTTCGTCACATTTTCCTATTTGAAACATGTACTTTCGATTAATGCAAAAATATACGGACACCTAATTGAAGGAATGTTTACAAAATGAACAAAATTTAAGAGTTTCTCTCTTGAATGTATCATTTTATTTTTTTTTTGCCTCTCTCTCTCAGTTCAATTCTCTTTTTAAAATTTCACAACAAATACTTTCACCAGTGGTGTTTCTATTATTTTCTATTATATTATTTTTTAGTCATCAGGTCGTGATAATCTAACGGCTGACAAATATTTTATAAAACCATTGACACACATGCCAAAAGTATATATGTGCAAACATGTACTTGGTAAAGTATTTCACCAAACTGTTTACATAATTTGGATCTCTCCAAAAATTGTCTTTAATATTGTGCTATTATTTTCTTCATCAATCTGGAGTATTCAGTTTATTCTTAGCCACGTTTTAATTTTCCTTAATGACGATTATGTGACTATATATTATAAATCAGGGCACCGTCATCTCCTGTTTGTTTTCACGCTCAATTTCAAAGTAAGAAATTAAGTAATCAAATAAGTAAACTCACATTGATAATTCTCAAGCAAGGTCGTAGTTCAGAACCAAGAAGGTTGTTCTATCATCACTTCATATAAACCCAATTAAACTTTTAGTTACTAGTTTAATTTGAAAACTTGTTACTAAAGATTATTTTATTTTATGTGTTATAGGTATAAATATTAGAACAAGGAAAATAAACAAAATGCAGACATGGTTTAAAATGAAACTTTAATTAAAATGTTATCTTAAAATTCATTTAACACTGTATCTCCTGAGATTATGCATGCTCCAGGCACAAAGATGTATTTAATAATTAATAATAACTTATTTTTCATCTCAGAGCTCTTCCAGGTCACAGACCCATAGAGCCAAACGATACAATCGAATAACAAAGACATATTCTTGAAATAATAAATTTTTGAAGAGTTATGCATAGTAAAAGATGTATTTAGTATAATCAAATTAAAGCATAGACAGCTGAGTCTGAGTGCTGAGTCTTACCACAGGGAAACCAGAAATTACCCCGCAGATATTAAGCAAACCAATAGGCAAAAAAGCGTTTGTTGAAAATAAAACGATGGCTTGTCACTTGATGTGGACGGCGCGAGTGCCCCCGATACGTTTTCCTGTGACGATGGTGCGTGAATCGCCGTCGGTAGTAAGGACTGGTTTGCATAGTTGTTGTGGTAATGCGAACCTGATTGGATTAAGGCGGCATCGGTGGTTGCTGTTGGCGCTTGAGGTGTTTGTGGACGGTGGCGTCTCCTTTTTAATAACAAACATTATCGTTTTTAGAATTATAAATTCTAAGCTTGGTCTAATATTGGCACCAGGCAATGTAACAATATATACTGTTTTCTTAAGTTTCCTTTTTTTAAACGTGACGCCTGACATCAACATTACTACATTACAAATAAACTAAAACTCATTGCAGATAGTTATTGCATTAGTATATTTATGTATAAATAGCCCCCAAAAAATAATCTCTAGATTTGCGCCATAGCCATTTTTGTTTGCTTGGTTAGTTTTTGTGTACGTCTATGCCACCCGTGTTTTCATAAAACGTTCGGTATAAAAGTTTTTGGGTTATGGATTGTCTTGATATCCTTGATTCAAACAAACAAAATTGTACAACTTGCGACTTTTCATTTTTTGCTTGCTAACAACTTTATTTTGTCACAGCTGGTTTTCTTTTCTTTTTTTCAAACATTCACCAGTGGAAAATCTCCACTATTCCTGGAACCCCACTAAAGTGTTTCTGGTTAATGTAGAACCATTAACCATTAACTTTTGACTTACATATGTTTACTCTCATTAGGTACATTCTCTGTGAGGCGTACGTACTTTCTCCATCTATGAATTTCCCCATACTGTTACAACATTTGATTTCAATAAAACAGTTTTGGTTATGAAAAGTTAGAAATATTTGATAACTTGAATATTTGATTGAATGAGAGATTATGAGATATGTATGTAGTAATGATGTTGGTACTCCAGCTACAAGTGTTTTCCACTTTAACTGTTTATGCATAAACTTGTAAGATGCGATGATGATAGAATGATGTGAGAGACACAGCTTTCTTATGTTGTTCGTTTTTGTTCAACTCTGCGACTTTAGCATGAGTTGCACGCATGAAGTTGTTCCTTTCTTGTGTGGTAAGAGTGAAAACAGTAAGTTAGAGATATTTGATAAGTTGAATATTTGATCGAATGAGAGATTATGAGATATGTTTAGTATGTATATATATAATGATTTAAAATGCACTGAACGATGATGATGGAAAATTGCGAACGCGATCGAAGTGAAAAGTTTTCTTGTAAACTTTTTCCGGACGTTCAAATTCTTGTCAACGGTAGTTATTTTAAGCCGACCATTTGTAAAATCGCCCAAATCATTTTTAAACAGGCTTAAAATCTTTGACTTCATCAAAACATAAAGCGTTATTGTTAATACAGCTAAAATAGCTGCGTTCATTATTGTTTGAACTCCAGTGATTGTCAACGAGGAGAAAAGGAAAGTTGAGTTATTCAATGCAGTCAGAGGAGCTGAGTCCGCTTAAGGAATCAACCCTGGCAATAATAATTGCAATATCTGCGAAATTAGGTTAGCCAGATTTATTAAGAGACGATTCATAAATTACGTATATAACATTATAATTGTAACTTTGTAATTTCCAGATTGACTGCATTGATTGATTGCCTGCACTCTATAAACTATATGAGTAGTTGAGTTGAGAGTGTTAAATATAATTATTATACAGAGTATACATTGGTAACGTATATTGATCCCTAGTCCAATGAAGCTAAAGAATTCAAGTCAATTGTTTTAAATAAACAAATCCTGTGGTTGGCATCAAATGGTTGTTCGTTTGTTTGTGATGCTTGGAATCAGCTTGCGCCGCGGAAGATTATTGGCATTGCCATCGCCGCGTCGTGTATGTTGCCGATAAATTCTAAGAACGCTGAAAGGTAGATTTGGTCCCTTTCACTTAGGACTTCCTGCGCTCTTGGACTAACGTTCAGGAATCTTATGGCCACTAATATGACCCAAAGACAAATCACAAATTGTCTCACAGGGTGAGCTGTGTATGCCTGCTCCTTTTCTTATGGCATTGTTAAATAAAAATGATTTAACTGTAATCACTTTACTTTCTTATGATTGAAATTGTCACTGTAAATTAATTTTGAACGGATTTTTCAGTCGAACACTTTCACTGGAACTGAACTGAACTTTTGTGAACTGATGCTTGATAAGAACTTTTATCAAGTGTTTGTTTGGGTTTTCCAATGTAATTTTGGTTTTGAAACTTTTCACTTTATACCACTTGAATGAAAGATAAAGTGGAGGGGGAGGGGATTCCTCTTCCTCCAAGTTGATTATTGGAGGTTGGGAAAAATTTATTGCTGTTTCAGCTCTGGTCATCGTGGCTGATGGATAGACGGAGTTGCTTAATACCACAGAATGCAAGCTGCAATGCAAGGCTGTGACTGTTATCTATCTCTTTCTTTTCTTTCTGTCAATTTTTATTTTCGTTTTCTACTTTCTCCTAACTTCTGCGTGCAATGTAAGAATGTTAGAATTGCCATCATAGAATCGAGGAACCAACTTCCTTGGAACTCCGTGATTATTATGCAATGTGAGGTTGGAATTATTTATTATAGTATGCATAAAGTTAAAATTTAGAATATATTGGGTTGTTGTATTATATTCTACTCACGAGTTAAATTTCCGGAAATAGCGTTCTCGTTTAGGTACGTACGCCGACTATAATAAATGGATCACTGTGAGAGGTGTTGTTAGAAGCTTGAATAGATTGGAAGTGTCAGTCTTTGGTTCACATCATTCAAGAATCTCGAGTCATTCATATCATCATCGTGTTGTATATTTAATTACATTTTCTAAACCGGCGAACTGCTAATTTTAAGCATTTTTACGGATTTCTCAGCCACCTTCATTTCTTTTCCTGCCTTTTTGTTTCAACGCTTTAACTTCAATGTAAGAAATAAAGTGTAAGCAAATAAATAATACCAAGTCAATAATTCTCAAGCACAGCTGCGGTTCAGAAACAAGAAGTCAGAAGTTTTTCTATCAATGCATATCAACTCAATTAAAATTTTAATTATTCAACGAATTGCAAAATGTACCATATTCAATGAATGTTTACAGAATCAACACGTTTTAAAAATTTCTCACTTCAACCTATCATTTTACTCTTTATTGTCTGTGTACGATGGGCACCCTTTTGGGTAACAAATTAAACCAAATCACTGTTTAATCAACTTACTTACAAAGAGGTTGCGTTATTTTTTCAGATGGATGTTCTTAACTTCTCGCAAAAAAAGCTTCACGCGAACCAAAGTTCATTTCTCAATCTATGACTTTCACCGTGAAGCGTTTACCTTTACTGCCTTGTGTTTATTTACATGGCACGTTTCTCTAAACAGATTTTTGGCTGATTATGACACATTTAAATTGTAACATGTACAAATTATCATGATGTTGACAATGCGCCTAACGCTGAGCCGTGCAAATTATTTGCTCAGAGAGTTCTAAAGTTTGAACATTTTCCTGTCATTGCTAGGTCATGTTTTAAAACTTCTCATTTTTGTTTTTATCCAAGTTCTTCTATTCCAAGAATATAATTATCAATCAGGAGTGGACGAAAGCTGAGCTAAAGCTAAAGCTGTGTTCACTTTTTCTTTATTGTGCTTTGGTTGATATTCAGTGTGACGGATGATCTCAAATGATACAAATGATCCCATTATCACTTAAGTACTTCAAATTAAACTTTTGAGCGTGAGTTTGATATTAAGTGTGAATAAAAGAAAAGAAAGAAATATGAAGTATGAAAGTTACTTGTAAGGAACGGACATTGGTTGAGCTTGTCGTGTCAAATTTCATCATCCTTGAGCTAAGCTTATTCTCGTTTTAAGGACTTGACATGAAATCGCGAGTACAATATCCTGTCATAATTGCCATAAATCATATATATGTCATTGTCTTTAAAGAAATTATTGTGAAAAATACAATTTTGCAATTTAAATTTTGAGAAGCTGCATATAAGCTCAGGTTGAGTTTTTACGTTCGTCCAAAAAATCGAGTCGTGACCTGGTCATGATTTTGAAAAAAAAACTAAGTAATTTTCGGGAAAGGTTTTTTTCCGACTCACTTTCTGGTTTTTCTTATTCCGGTTGAAATACTGAACGGAGTTTGATAAGTGTGGTATCAAATTAAAGCAAATTGGTTGGGGAACATGATTCTGTATTTTAAAACTGTATATCATAATAATTAACTATATTTAATTGGCAATTACAATTTAATTGGTCATTTAAATATAGTTAATTATTATACCATTTTGTAACGCTGTCGATGAAACAGGCTTTTCATCATCATGAACACTTTTCGAATAAGTCTGAGGCTCTGCGATTTCACTTGTGAAACCTGCATTTCAACTTGTAAACGTAAAATTAACTGTCAATTAAATTAATTACAATTAATGTAAAATTGTAAACAAACCCGTGACTAGAATAATTGTGACTCAATATTATGTGTAATTTATTGCAGTCATGAATACATAGCGGCTGTCCCGCCACCAGCGTCAATGCTGACATGTCAAGCCTTTTATGATTAACTTTTAATTGGGCTAATTTCTGGTTGCAACTTCGCTCAACCTTTGGATTTATGGAGTCAGCGTACCACGCTATATATATTAAAATCCTATATCATATATCCATGGGGATTGGTAGCACTGGAGTAAAGTTTGGTTGTTAGTTTCTAATTAGCTGGTAAATGAAGTTGAACGTTGAAGATAATGTTGCATAGTTTATAATTATTAAGTTGAGTTAAATTTGTAGCGATAAGCACAAGTTTCATGATTTGATTTTACTTATGGAACGTGCACTGAGGATTGAAAAGTTAATGAAAGCACCGTAAAAACGAAAGAGGCAATGAGTGAAAGTTTGTGTTTATCTGTCAGGGTGTCCGAAGCGGGCTGCAATTTGAACGTTTTCGGATTTTTCTTCCTGGTTTTTTCCTCTTCGCTATGCCCACGCATTTTGATGTCAGAACAGTAGAATTTCCTTTGTTGGTTATGTTCTCACGATTAAGTTGTGCGATTTCTGAACAAAATTCTGCAATTGCCTTCGACGATTGCTTTTTGCTTTAAAATTGTCCTAGACTCCCCTGTAAATGTTTATTATTTCATCTTCAAAATTCCAGCCTTTGACGACAAAAAAATTCTAAAGAAAGATTGATTTCATTTTAATGATTACTTTCTCTCACTCATATTCCTGATTGTTTTGTTAGTTTATGATTTTACTGTATTTTATATCTCTATAATTCGTATCACTCCAAGGTGTATTCATCTTGTTGGTTGCCTAAAATTCTAGACTTGAATTCAATGCTTGCTGTGATTGTATCGCTTTTTTAACAATGTGAGTTAGAAAAGCTTAGAAAACTTTTCCTAATGTAAACGGACATACATTTGGCAATATTTAATTTAAATTTAAATTAATTGTGGAACGTGCAAATTTGTCCCAGTTACCAGCACATATTAACCCACAAAAATGTTCTATAGATTCTCATACATCACTACTTCTTGATTGGTTTTGGTTAATGCAATATCATTAGCAATATAAATTTTTATAATATCGTTTGTTATCACTAAGGCAATTCTGTTTCTTCGTTTTGTTTTTGCCTTTTGTCGTCCCACTTGAAGTATGGCTCTCGGTAGATAACATTTAGTTTTGAGATGATTTTAGCAAAATCGGCATCGAAATGGTTTCTTCATTTGCTCCAGGTTCACTACCATTTTTAAAGATGGTTTGGTCAACTGACAATCTGCCCCTTCACTCTTTGTTTCTTTTCCTTCGTCGTTATTATTCTCTTTTGGACAGTGAAAGTCTACCGGGCGGATCCATTGGAGAATTCGTCATCAAAAATTCATTTTGTTCATGATATGGAGATCGCAGGTGATTTTTACTTTACAGAGGTTTCTTTTGCTAGGCAGGTGAAACAAAGTAAAACCATGGGTGCATCTGTTTAAGTAGCAGGTCGTATTCTATTTCTTGATAGTGAGGTTGAGTCTGAGTTTTCATCGAAATTACGTCCCCTTTGGACTCGCAAACGAAAGTCGGCCGCAACATAGTGGTAGTTCTGGTTTCCGGCTGATCATTATCACCGTAATATCATAGGTACGTACGCCGACTATATTGTAGGTGTAAGAGAAACCTTACAAATATAATACATATTCATACATGAAATAATTAAAAAAATAATAATATTGTTAGATTATTTTGGTAGTATATTGATTTCAGTGCTTTGAGTACAGCTTTTTTAATTTCTCCAATACCAAAGGCCGGCTATGATGAATCGGCATATTTCAACCGATCATTTTCTTGGTTAGTCTGCTTTAACTACATCACCCGTGTTTTGATAAAATGTTCGGTATAAACTAAAAGTTTGTCGGTTGTGGAAAATATGTATATGCCTTCTTGCCGTTGAGTCAAAGATAAAAATGTACCAACTTGCAAATTTCCATTTGTTGCTGCCTGACATTTTTTTTGTTGCAAGTATTTTTCTTGGCTCTTTTTCAACAAATAAGTACTTTCAGTTCACCAGTGCTGAGTCATCACTATTCCTAAACTGCTATAGTTTAATGTAAAGCCATTAGCAACTAACTAACCTTTATTCTCATGACGTATATTCTCTGTGATGCGTAGTGTTTGTTTCTTAGAAACTGTAAACAAATATTTCACAATCGGTGAACAATACATGAATATTGTTAAATTACTGTGTAGCAGCAGATTCTTTGTTAAGTGAAATGAATGAGTCGGAAATCTATGAGTGAATTACGGGTG
Organism: Cyphoderus albinus; assembly: GCA_021029165.1. Classification (NCBI taxonomy): domain Eukaryota; kingdom Metazoa; phylum Arthropoda; class Collembola; order Entomobryomorpha; family Paronellidae; genus Cyphoderus; species Cyphoderus albinus. The sequence goes on along the minus strand of VYYJ01001440.1, from coordinate 9,532 downwards.
GACAGTAACGACAGTTCTCGTCTTCATTGCTTTCCATTTCCCAATTTACGTTGACATTGTAATGACACTCATGAGCTAATCATTACGACTAATGTCTATAATTTTTAAACTTTAAACCTGGAAATGCTAAATGCTACGGTCACCTTTGGTCACCATTGACTGCATCTCATCTGCTTCCAGTTCATGCTTTTTTGCTAGCGGCTTTAATATTTGATATTTCCTTCCTTCTTTGTTTGTTCTCATCGTACCCCAGTCAATAAGTTTAACAAAATTACCTGAGGTTAACTTCGCGCCTTAACTTCCGTAGATTTCTTGGAGTCGGTCTCACCTCCTCCTTCGACGTAGCAGTGCGTCCGTAGCAGAAGGATAAAAAGAGTGAACGATTCTGTGTGCACAGTGCTATTATAGTCGCACTAAATAGTTTGGGCTTTCTTTCTAACTGACTGGAGAAAAGTTTAAAAAGTTCTAGTTGACATTTCAAATTTGAAAAGTGTGCATGCTTGAATTGAAATTGTTATTTGAAAACCAAGGCACAAGGTTATAGTAATGAATAGTAAATGAATAAAACTAATAGCCTTTCTGTATTTTGAGTGAGAGATGTCTCAGCGTGTCCCACGAATAAGTTCTTCAGAGCTGTGATTTCCGAGCGAAATTCTGCAATTGCCTTGAACCGTTTTTGGACCATATCACATTTTTTGACATGTGAAAAAGTTCCTATTTTCATAATATTACAAAAATGTAATGGACAGACCCAATAATATTTGACTTCACCTATAAAAACACTTCTTCACAGACGTCCATCTCTAGGTTTCGTTTTATCAAAATTGTAATGGATTTCCTTGTAACTTTGATTTGATTTATTTGCCTCCACGCTCGTCCGGGTCTTTGATCCATATAGCAATAAAAGGTAAAAGGCGCAGGTATGCCTGGTTATTTGCGGAAGTATTTTCTTCGGAGGTTTTGGTGTTATCTTGGTTGATCGATGATTCGTTCGATTTTGGTTTAGATTTCCAATTTCTGACACTGTTGTATAGGTCCAAAAATTTTCCTTTTAGTTCTTTTTTGTGTGAATGTGTTGAATTTCCTCAGATATCTGTAGTTCCTAGAGTTGATTCGTGGTTGCTGTTCAGGTTTACTCCGTCAAATTCGGATTCACTCGTTGGCACAAGATTAGGATCGGAAGGTCGGGTGGTGTTATCAATATGTTATGAATGGATTTGTCTCACTCACTGTGATGTTCAGTGGGAGTGACCTATTTCTGACTGTCCCCTGATTTGAATTTTGAATGTTAATGCTACGCTGGCGCTGAGCTGATCCAATTTCGTGGAGTTTTTTACAGTGCTTAATTAAGTGCTTTGGAATTGTGTCAGTAGGCGGATTAGTATGTGTGGCCGTCTCTACTTGTGAGTCTTGGTTGTTAGAAAGTAGTGAAATAATTTCATTTACCTGAACCTGAAGAACCTGCTTGGAGATACGGGTCAAAACTTGATAGAGGAAAATCTAAAAATAATTCATCCTCAGATCGCCAAAGTTGGCACAAAGTTTCCTCTTGTTGGTGAGACGAGAACCTCACAAAACCGTTAATTTTTTTAACGGTTTTCAAAAAATTCCGGTTTTCTCCATATACCATTACATTACATTTTCCATATATATTAAATTGAGCATGGGAATGTTCATAAATTTGCATTGGCATTGGCATGGGCGTAAATTGGACATGTATCTGTATATGAAAACAAAATATAATTACGGTGACTTTCTCTGTTGACCTTACATAAACGTGAAGCACTAATCAGGTTTAAGATTCTTTTCATGACTCCTTTTGTAGCTTCTTTAAGTGACGACGGGAATCTAAATGAGGCATTTCACTGAACAATTTCAGGAGTCGCTTTGTCACAAAACTCGACATATACGAAACATGTAGGCAGTTGCGTCAATTTTGAAATCACTCTGACCGTCAGAGTCTGACACCAGTTAACGTTAACAGTGAGAATACATAATTATAAGAAGGAGGTGGCAAAATAAAATCAACACAAAGCCACAAATAGAACCGCTTTAGTAATCCAAAAGTGATGCAGCTTTTCTCTTCTTTTTATGTGTATTTCATAGTCTCAACTTTCACTTCTTTCACTCAGACATTTCATGTATAGAAAAATAATTTCGCAGAAAAGTAATCAAAGATGCCGTTGTCCTTCTTATTTCCGTCGCACCTTTTAATTTGATTTTTAGAGCTGCTACTTCTACATCTGAACAATTGTTGGTAAATGAAAGACGTTTATTTTCTTTTTGAATCCGGGATCTCCATCACATGTAATTTTGGAGGCGAATCCCACTTTAAAAAATAAGGGCTTGTTTCTAACAAGTTGCATTTAAATGCTTGTAAATGTTATGGTGTTTATATTATAAATATATTTTGTAAACGTTTCGCACCTCCGTCAACAAACGTTTTGGGAAAATCCAGAAATTTGAGCCAGGTCACTTTTGAAGAGTACTCAATACTATATGATTACGATTAGGCTTTATAGACAAAACATTTTCGGTTAAACCATAGTAATCAAATCCATTTCTAATCAATTTATTTACTTATTAAAAACAGGTTTAAAGAACTAAATAATGAGTATTTATTATACAAAAAAAAACAATTCCATTTTTCTTGAAATCAAGAGTTGGCTATGAATGAATAAATATTAACGTTTAGTATATTTGAACTCATGTCTCATCTGTCATCATCATCATCGCATAAAATTATGACATCACTTAAGTATGGAGAACTTAGTGTAGCTTGGTGGCGAGAGCACTTCGCATGTAACGAAGAGACGCGGGTTTCGATCCCCGCCACGACCAAATACACTTTTGTCATGTTGTAACTGCTGGAGATGCGGAGTATATCGTTGATATTAGCACACAAGTCCTTCAGGCCGCCTTTTAACCTCAGCCTCAATTGTGATTACATATTGTTATGAGGAGATGTGTAGCAGCCAGGTGGGCGTTGTCCGTGATGATAAATAAATGAGATGAGGAAGGAATGAAGAGAGCATAAACAAGTTAACACGTCGGAAGCAGGAAGCGTAATGATCGTCTTCTTTATTGTATAATAATTGTATCGCTCTCATCATCATCATAATGACGCTGCGATGTCAGCGTATTACATCATCTTTTACATTCTAGATCTATTTCTAATACCCCAGCCTTGAGAATGTCACCTATAATTCTCACGGCTTACCCATCGAAGCGGCCTTGACTTTGGCAGGCTAACCTAATTACCTACTTATACTTACTTATAGCCATACAGATTGCAATATAACAATACAATTATGTGTATGAAAATGAGTGCTGCTAAATAAAGCGAGCGAGTCGCAGAGAGAGATCTGGTGTGTGCAACAAAGAAAATGGAAGTGTTTACTTCTGTCAAATGTCATTCACACCAAATCATCATCATCTTGAAATACATACTTGTACATGTATAATTCTACTGTGTGGCTACTAGTAAATACGTGCATGCATAAATCATTATGATAAATAAAAATATTCTATTTGATAAGCTAATTGGGTAGATGTATTTGCTCAGCTGAAAAAAGTAAATGGTATCTCCACCACTCATATTAGTCTTAATACTTATACATTTTATTACCTTTACTTTAATTATATTCAACAATTAATTATTTGATTGATTGATTGAATGATTTATTTATTTTCATCACTTTTTCGGGCATGACCCATGAAGTGATTTACATGGGTTTTTTACAGTCTTGAATATTCTTGGTAATTTATAGATTAACATATTAATATAATTGAGTTTTTTTTGGTTTTTTTAAATGAATACACAAACATAAAATAATTTAACTACACTATAAATAAATAGTTAACTACACTTAAAATTCAATTTGCTACTAAGTATTTTGTTCCACATTAAATTTCATCACAGTGAACATTAATAAATCTTAAAATAACTAATGCTACATGATCTAAGTTTACATTATATTGTTATATCTATTGTTCAAAAATGAATCGCCGTAAATTAATGCTTGGAGCTATAGAAAAATATAACTTTGCGACTTCTTCATTACTTTGTACATTTACATGTAATGGCCATGGTAAGTTACGCTTACGAAGCATGTGTAAATTTCCGAATGGTATGCATTCCGTAATAAAGTGCTGCAAAGTGTCATTAGCACCTATGTGGCACAATTTGCCACAATTAATTATTTAATTTCAACGCGAACGTGATAAGTGATGTTTACACCTTCGCACTTTTACATTCACGCTTGTCACTGTCGGTGGGTCGATTTTTGTTCCTATTTTTTACATTTCCTATTCATCTTGCTGATCGTCAAATCCAATGGCAGCAATCCGACTCAAAATAATTTTTCTTTTATTTGTGCGCTGCGTTGTCTTCATTTTATCCTTTTCAATTTGTATTCTTTGCTACTTACTGTGTTACGACACATATTTCCGATGAGACATATCTACTCTTGTTTTCTTCTCCATGGATACTAAACATTCCACAATTCCTGGTAATATCTTTTAAATTACCGGCCCATAATAAACAAACAAAAATGTTCTATACATTGTGATACTCCACTATTTTTAAATGCATTTGGTTAATGTATAACCATTAGCAATAATGATTCTTATATAATATGGCTTTATAATCACGAAGATAATCCTTTTTTTGGCCTTTTTCCCCATTCGTGGTACATGGCTCTCGGTAGATAATATTTAGTTTTAAGGTGATTCTCTCTGCTTCATCCCATGCGGAACGTTTCGTAGATTAACATTTGCATCTCTAGATATTCGATTTCTACGCAATCTGTTTTTTTTTGCGTTTGAGTTTCGGGGGGGGGATTTCATTCAACTACGTATGATGATAATGGAGAAGCGATTGCGAACCCAGTTTGCTCGTTGCACTCGCAAACTGGGCTCGCAATCGCTTCTCTGCTACTGTGCAATCTTTAGTCATACATTCTTTCATACATTTCATACACACATTTCATACATACATACAGTCATACAAAATGACTTTTATATTGAATATAAAATACTTATGTTTGTGCAAACTTTGCTGGAGAGTAACTTGTTTGGTTTCGATGCTGCTCGTTGTTACTTCGTTCATAATACATAGGTAACATACACTAGGCGACGCAATCTTTGGCAGAGAATAATGTAGCTGTGCACTAACAGCTGTAGTATTTACAATTGAGTCTATAATGCACCAAGTTGATTCTCATACAGAAACAACTTGTTGCTTTATACATTGAATTTCATATTCACACGTTAAGAAGTGCAGATATAATGTAGAGCTAAGTTGTGAAAGTCTTCACTCGTATGTAAAATACTTCTTTATTTTGGCAAAAACGATAGTTTTTTAAATTCGAAACTCGAATAAAGTATTTAGAAAACAACCAAAAATGGAGGAATTCGGGATATCTCTACAATTACCGGTAAGCAATACATTTGTTGTAAACAATTTATATTTACTAACAAAGTTGCATGATATGTGCCTGTAATTAAAACTAGCAAATTGTTGTGTTGTTGTGTGCTCTTCGTGCTCCTCTGGCTGCGCTCTTCATGCTCCATACTCATATACTATGTAAGTCGACTTTTGTTGAATGAACAACATTCATTATGCAAATTAATAGTAAATAACATTCTATTTTTGTGAAGGTTACTCCAGGTCCCTTAAAATTTACACCTGAATACTGGCAGAAGAGAATGAGAACAGAAGAGCCTATACCTTTAACAACAGCAAGGCATTTGGATCATTTATGGTAATTAGAGTTTTGTTTATTTACTTACTCTTTTTTATGATGATGATGATAATAATAAGTTAATGTATTTTTTAGCAATAATGGAAATCTCCATTTGAAATCACATTTGAAAATGAACAAAACAAATACCAACAGAAACAGGAAAGTGAAATTAGTGAATAACGATTATAGTGAATTTTTAAAGTATAGGCATTTAACTTGTTTCTGCTGTAGTAGTCTTCCGCCGAGTCGAGATACCTTTTTTTATAGTAACACCTGCAAACATCATCCGGTAGTATGCTGGGATTGCAAACACAGTACAAACTTTAGTAAATTCATGTGCAAGTTTTGCAAAGTGTGGAAAAAAGAGAAAGTAAAAGCGGTAGTAAAAACATTCGTAAAGGCACAAGAACTAAGCATATTACATGCAGTGAAAGTGCATGATATAAAAATTTTACACGATGGACAAACAACAAACACATCTTTGGACGAAAAAACTTTTGTGGAAGATATAGAAGTGCTTGAAGATATTACTAAAAAATATTGTGCATTGTTAAAAGTTATTAGTGGAAGTGCTTCACGAGATGAAATAAAGCAACTAAAAAGACAAGTTCCTTTAGACGAGCTATATGTGAAATCAATACGCACATTGAAATTTGGTTGTCAGTGGTGTGTACGAGTTTTTGCTTCAGTCTCTTTACAAAAAAAGCACATACAAAAGGTACATAACTCATCTGTTGACACAGCACAGATAAAAGGACGAGTCAAGTGTCCCGTTAAAAATTGTAATTTTGTGGTAGCATACGAATCACAATTACGTAATCATATCAACAGTAGAAGATGTGCGGGATATAGAAAGTAAGTTTAAAATTAATTGATTAAATAAAATGCATGTATTATATATTAAGTAATTAACGATTTTGAGTTTACGCTTAACTTTTTTTAGGTTATCGCAGTTTAAATGTGAAAAGTGTTGTAAGTGGTTTAGTCGTTCATACAACGTACGAAGACACCGTAAACTTTGTAGAGGAGTCGAAACTGGTTTAATGCCATCGAATTAATAGGATGCGCACTACATTCATAAATTTAAGGTAATTTTGTTTTATTTATATTTATAACGTTTATAGGTTGATGATGTTTATAAGGGTTTATATAAACGGTTAATTAAATTTCAAGAAACCAATAAGTACAATCATACTCTACAACACAATTTTATCAGTACTCATAAGCCAAAATACACTCGCACTTTTTGTTAAAAGTATCATACTGGTAAGTGCTGAACGCAGAGTATTGCTTGAATTTCGTGATAGTGTTCGCGCAAAATTTCCAATACCCTGCTAAGGGTACATCACTTGTATCCCACGTAGGTGTAAAAAGTTTGTTGAGAGCCTCGCTGAATTCGAAGCTCATATTAGGATCCTTCGATGAGAATTTATATTCACATAAATCTGATTTGCTATTAACGTAGAACCTTTTAAATGTCACGGTAGCTCTAACTTTTTTTTTCTCCATTGCCCGAATAACGTGAGCCACGCAAGTAGCTTTACGTGGATTTTTCTCCAAATTCAATCGTAGTGGTATTATCTCTCTCGTTTCCTTTCCATCGTTGTTGTAGATCACATTAATTGCTGCCATATTTATAGGTGTAAGTTGTTTTCCTCCTGAAGGAGCTTCTAGTTTAAAGAAAGTAATAATTACTAACAATTAAATACGCAAACAAAAATACTTAAAAAGCTTAAAGACTTTTAACACAATTCTTACCGATTTTTCTACAATCTTTGATAAATTCTTTGGTTTCTGAAATAAGCAGCTTCGCCTTTTGAATTAATTCTTCCTTCTCTGATTCTGAAATTAAAAAATAATTTAAGAAATGAAATTGAATTAATACGATAAAGAAATATCCTGAAATAATGCATGCGTTTAAAAACTAAAACTAAAAACGTGTAATGTTGTTTGATGCCTTACGTTTGTTCATTGTGCGAGGATGAAGGTTTACGGAAGAGTGCTTCTGTTTCAGAATGTCGAATGCAACTTTATATACGTTTTGATGAATTTTTTTCAAAAACATTACACAACAACATCAATCACTTTTTTGGAATGTGAGATTTTTATTTATTTCAACTTTAATAAGCATTTATTAAGAATCTGCCTGCATTGTGGGAAATTCATTAACTTGATGTAACTTAAGTATTTAATGTAACTTCATAAGTTGTATTCAGCTAAAAAATTTAGATTATTAAGCACTTAGCACTTTCAGTTGCACTATTAATTTATCACCCATATAACTCAAACTCCTGTTGACCCAAATCCACCTTCACCACGCACAGTTTTGTAGTCTGAAGGAAAATCATGTCGTATCTCTGATTCTCCTTCATAAATCTTCTCAACGATAAGTTGAGCGATGCGATTGTTCTTCTTAATGATTACGTCGATCTTCTTGTGAATGTTAGTTATCATTACCTGTAGGCATATAACCATTATGTAGAGGATGTCCTAAATGTGTATTTGCATATGTTTTTTGAATTACCTTTACAACGCCGGTATAGTCCCGGTCGATTGTACCTTCAACAACCCTTGCGCCTTTTTTATTCATACTGCTGCGACCAGTTAGACGCCCGTAGTGTCCCCTCGGAAGGATGACTCTTATTCCAGTATCGATTATTTGTGTTTGATCAGGTCTTATGGTAACATCGGCATTGCTAAATGTGTTCAAGTAAACAGTATGAAGTATGAATAAACATAAAATGAGCAGATGACAAGTTATGCACGATGCGGTTTTATATGTAATTTGTTCCCTACCTAAACAGATCATAACCTGCTGCCATTGCAGAACCTTTCCTTGGTGCGATATCTGCATTCTCCACCACAAATATAAGTTTAGCTAAGAATAAAAACACATAAACAATAATTGATTACATTAATCATGAATAAATTGATTTATTCGGTTGAAAGAATGGTTAAAAACAACATTCATTTTGAGAACGATTCTCCAAAATTATTGGAAATGTCGTCAATCGCGTTCTTCAAAGGCGTAAAGTAGTCAATAGGGATATTAACCCCATATGCAGCATCACGCCGAACTTGAACATACAGCTTCTTGTTCTTCAAGAAAGTAGACAGCTTCACCCAAATCCCTCCACCGATGTCACACTCGTACAACACTTCGTTATCAGTGTCAGTTTTCGGTGTAGGAGCGTAATTTCTCTTCATAGTTTTGGGAGCGTCAGGAGTCGGGGTTTTACCTTTTTTGTCTGATGACTTCTTAGACTTCTTCTTCTTCTTCTTCTTTCCCTTTGACTTCTTTGATCGCTTTTTTGCTGGTTCATCCTCGGATTCTTCTTCGGAACTGTCAGAGTCGCTGCTAGAGTCACTGCTGTCTTCTTCCTCATCAGCTTCAGCGGCTATGAATACATAAGCAAAACGTTGCTGATTATTAACCAAATCAAAACAAACGTACTTAAACGATAAACAAGTAAAAGTGAAATAATGAGAATTAGATTGAGTTAGGTGTACGTAAATTTTAAGTTAAAAAAACATAAAACACTCCCTCAATCAACCGTCAATAGGTTTGGAGGACAACGAGAATGAGGATGAATGAGCCCCAAATGCAGATTTCTGCACTTGAAATTCATTCATCCTCATTCTCGTCGCCCTCCAAAACTATTGGCGGTTGATTGAGGGAGTGTTTTATGTTTTTAACAATTTGCGGTACTTACATTGATTCACTTCACCTTTCTTCTGGTCATACTTATCCAGCAGCTTTCTCGCTTCCTTATATTGTTGGGAAC
>VYYJ01001439.1:0-30942 GCA_021029165.1 Cyphoderus albinus | reverse complement strand
GCACTCTGCTCGAGTCAGCTCGCTCATGTTTTGTATTAGCTGGCACTGCCGTAATACAATGATGAATATTATGCAACGGCACCATTATTTTCATCCTTCCCAATATATGTACTTGATGATGACAATGACGGGGGTATAATAAAAAACATTTATAGAAAAAATGCTGTAAACGCACAGGCACAGTGAAAGGAATACATATTGCTTACATTGGAAAGGTTGATGGAGAACAACAGATTTATATTGATGCACTTTCTATTTTTGAAACGAGAATTTGAGAGAAAAGTCGTATTTCAGAAGCTCAAGAAGATAGTATTAGTTCGAGGCTCCTCTTGTTGCAGTGGGGAGACTGACAGAAAATAAAGAGAGGTGAATAGAGGAACATGAACGTAAATGAACCGAATTTTGTAACATGGTACTCGGGCACCTAATAATAATAAGTAATATGTTTTATATCATTTTCTACCGTTTCTCTGTGAAGTCGTCTGCACTTTCGTTTGCAGCAGCACATATGTACATATTGTGTATTTTGAATATTTATAATAATGCTTGCTCTGACAACCTTTTATACATGCTTGTTGCGAAATGATATTCCATTCGTTATCTATTATATACGCTGTTTTAGACTGCGCACACCATGAACCAAAGAGATATTAGTATTCTTTGGAGTTTGAAATTGTAAAGACTCTCTGTTGCTGCAAGTCGTGATGTTGATGATGAATACTTTATCATTTTGTGTTTCGCTAGATGATGATACGACGGGGAGAGCGAGGGAGACGTAAAAGAAGCCATTCATTTGGGATTTTTATTCCCTTACCTATTTAGCAAAGCTGACGTTAAAATTTTGTCTCGGAAAGCAGCAGCAACAACGAATGTGATTCCAGCTAACATATATTTTTGGAGAAAATCTATTTTGCATTAATTTTCTTCTTGCTAGATTGATTAGCCATTTCTTAAATCTAATTTCCCTATCCTGTATAAATTTCAATTTGTAATATGTTGAGCGTCTTGCAGTAGATTAGAGAAGGAAATTCTCCACGTCCTCAATCTATTATTAGGTCCGTTCCTTTAAAAATTGTCATGCACCTAAAAGCTAGAAATGGTGCGGCAGTAATAGCTATGCGTGCATTAGAAGTAAATATCAGACAAACTGGGCCTATCCTATTTAACAGTTTCATCGTTCCGTGTGTATTATATTACCAACCACATTATAAAATCAGTGACAGTCCAACACTCAGTTACAATTATTACCTGTTCCAATGAAAACGGCGATATCATCATAAATCATGTTCCTCATGTTTTCTCTGACCCTTACTAAAATAACATTCTGGAATTTAGACACTATTTCCACTTTCCGTGATCACCATCGTTAGGATCATGCTTCACAATTCCTTTGTACTTCAAAGCAGCGGAAAAGTGCATGCAGGCCGTGCTGGAGGCTTCTAAAATAATATTACGAACATATCCTGAAGCTACAAGACATTTGCATGGGAGACATAATATAATTAACAAAGAGTAACGTAGAACTCCTGCTTTCAGTAGATAATGAACTGGGAAGTAGAAACAATAGGTATGAGAAAACGGCTCTTTTAAAGCATGTGTTTCTATAAAATTGTAGTGCCTATTAGATATACAACCTTGATCATAAGATCTATCTCCATCTGGAAAAAAATTCAAAAAGCAGACTAAATGATATCACTGCCATTTCCCCTGTTATATCACACACCATCATCGTTCCAGACTTCCCTGGCTCAACTTTACTATGGCTATAGTTCGCGGATACACTTTTAACAAAGTAGCTAAACGAAACTGGAAGCTTACTTATTCCTTGAAGCAACAAGAGAGGAAATGACGCGATGGGATAATGTATGAAGGCATGTAGAGAAGTAAGTAATGTACCTTTAGATAACCTCACTCTGAGCAGCACTACACCAAGCACAGAGGGCTTAACTTTATCCGACTGTCCCCTGTCCTTGTTGTCCTCATTCCAGACTACTGTCAGCGGAATCGTTGTTAGTATCACCCACCATCATACCAGTCAGAAATTAATTATCTAACATCAGCAGCATCACGCCTGACATTGAAATCCGTTAGGACTACTTGGAGATAAACGTCATCAACATCTCATCCTTCTCATGTCCAGAGAGTCCGCATTCAGTTTAGAGTGATATGAATGTGCCCAGCGTTCATCAAAACACGTGAAAATGCTGTTTTCACTTTGTTGCTTTCTTATTTATGTGATATTATTCTGCAAAACTGAACTAGCTGTAGGAATGGTATGATATATCTGTACCTATGTATAAGCACTCGGAAGGCATTAGTCTCGTAAACTGCTCCTGCTTCGCCTTTCTCATTCTGCTCTCATGGGTGGCTCATTCATTTGAAATATCTTTTACGCATTCTTTACTTCGCTGAGTGTTGCCCATGTTTGTTTTTCATACTGTAAATTGTCCGTTCAACGTGTATGTACATAGACTTATTTATTTCGCTCGACAACACTTTTTCCTTAGCTTTGGTAAGTGATTAAGAGGGAAGTTTTAAGGTATTCCAAAATATTTATTTTGACCAATTTGTTTCATTGCTCACTCTCATCAAGTCCCAAAGAATTCAATTTTTTAAACTTCTGGATACTCTACGATGGTTTTCCGAAACAGTGTAGCAGCTTATAATAAAGTTTATAAGTTGAGTGATCTATTGAGTAGTTGGGTGCACTCACTCAGTCGCAGGTGATAAAAATCACTTCCTTTCCACACCGACAAACAAAAAAAATCTTCAGAACTAAAAGAGTATGCACGTAGCACTACCAACGTTTGGTGGAGATGAGACCGTGGTATCACCAAACGAAATTGATGGTTTGTTGTTGCAGTCTACAAAAACTGAAATGTTTGGAGTAATATAGAATTTCGAGATTCCCTTCATTCCACATGGTTTACAACCACTGATTGTGTTTCAAATTACAGGAATTCTGAATTGAGATGGTTATGTGAGTATCCAAAAATTATCAACTGTCGGAATAACAATGATTATCATTAACGGTATTGTTTACATCACACTGTGAACCTGGTCCCCCAATTACAAGGGTACTTGAGTGCTTGGATAAAAGTAACGGGCAACTCGTGATAAATTGGAAGTTGGCCTTAAACATTCGAGAGGGTGGAAAAATGGGAATTGAAATGATTACTTTTCAATGAATGTTAGCGCAAACGTGGCTGAATAACTTCCAATAGGAAAGTAACATCCCTTTATAGATGCAAGAACCCCAGAGTTATCAGTAAAATACAAACGAAAGGTTAAGTTTGCATTTGTCCAATGCACATAGTGAAAATTCTTATGTTTAGTACATCTACGTATATCGGTACGCTTAGTCTAGATTGATTCGAATTATTTAAACCCGAAGTGATATATGCACAACCTTAAAAGAATACGTTGTTTCCAACTCACACTAGCAGAAGGATATTTCTAGCATTGACGACAAGCCACTCTAATATAAGGAACAGCACATTATGGTTTTCTGGGATAAAAAGCTATCACAATACAAAACACTTCAGTCTTTTTACTGCGACAGTGAGAATCTCCGTATTAGAAGGGTGGGTGCATTATAAAAAGTAGCTACTAGAGCAAATGCTAGAACGTAGAGAGCAAGAGTCGATGGAGCAGTGACTTTTTGCTCGTTTTCCCATTCAAACAAGTGAGTGGGGGAATGAAGAACGCTTAAGTTTCTTTTCAGGTCAGAGAGCAAAACATCTGGTTCCAGCAAGGCAACCAAAGAGGAAGGTTTTCTCTTGGACCACTTCAAATGAAAAAAGATGAGTAGAAGCGAGCGGTGGATGGATAGATGGATTGATATCTGCCTTTTTGAAAAACGCATACCATACCCAAAGACACAAATTCAAAAGAAAAAACATAGTGTCTCCTTTGGTGACATTGTGTGGATGATGGTGAGACTCGTCTGTCTGCTTCCATGCATAATTTTTGATACCAGGTTCTTTGCACAAATTCAAAGTTTATTCTTTGGAAGTCAAGAGTATGACGAAAGAAACTCTATTCTCTGTGTGCATAGGACATGGGATAAGTTATGAAAGACGACGAAGATTCAAACGCGGAATGAAAAACCATACAGAGGAAACATGATATATTTATAGTATCGAACTCCGTACTGTTTTAAATATTATTTATTCACACAATCCTTTCGTTCTCGAAGCGGAAACCCGCTGCGCCATTGTATTTGAATGACTGACTTGCTTGAATATTATATTTTTACAGGTTTCTGCTAGAATGCTTTAATAGCTATCTATTTGTATGGTTTCTCTCAAGAACACTTATGCGTTTCAGTTTTTCGAAAGGGACTTTCATAACAAGGAGAAATAAATACGTTTATATTCCATGCAACCAACCTTTCCCCAAAAAAGATAACGCAAAAGAATGAGAACGTCTTTGGGTATCCTTTCCCCGACTTCGTTTCAACTCCAAAATTATAATGATCTGATCTGGGTCTATTTTTTTCGTAGTGACAATATCTTGTATTGAGTCAATACTATTGACTGTAGTAATAATGTACATTGTACATACACAGTTCTTTACATGTGTTAGTTCAGGTGAACCGAACTATTCAAATTCGAACGTCCCTTTCTGGGCTAAAATTCTTCCTTATTACTGTCGATTTCCCTTGTCTTTGGTGAACATTCCTTTTCTCTTTCATCTGTCGAAATTCTTTCACTTCATTTCATTTAACAGTAGTCATATTGAAAAGTTCCAAGTAAAACTTTCTAGTAGATATTGTATGCTTCAAAAAATAACTGTTCATTTTCTGATCAAAAGGTCCTTGATAAGCTTGATCAATACAGATGAACCCTTCGAATATTGTAAGTCTTAAACATTTTTCACCTGATACTGCTGATCAACGCTGGAATTCTAAAAGCGAAATGGAAGCAAAAAGCAAGTAAACGGCAAGCTGGAAGACTGCGGCAGTTGTAAACATCACATTAACAGGTAATTGTCTCTTCGCCTACTAGGCGTAGGATTTAAAGCTGCAATTTCAATTACCTATCTCTTTTGGAGCTTTTGGAATGGAATTCAATACGATACTGCCTGCAGAGTGGTCTACAGTCTAAACGTTGGGAACACGCGTTATTCAAACCACTGTTATATTTGAAGAGATAATAACGATACAGACGGACCACTGCAATTCTAGAAATGCATTAACTAAAAGTTATTCTTAGCATCGAGAGAGGAAAGCTTTGTGCGATAATGGGTCTACTTAACGTAATGAGATCAAGTTCATTGTAGCGCACATCTTCAGCAGCAGCGGGAGTACCGCCACCATCAGAGTTATCAGCATGTTCTTTTGCTAAGCACTAAGCACTCTTTTACATTTGACGGTAAATACCTCAGAATATCCTATGATAGCTCCATCACTTCGTAGTAGATTAAATGTTACGATGGGTCCTTGAGTTTTAGGAGAGGTGAATTCCGTGTCGGCATAAATTTTTGCGACCCGTTGTCCATTCCCATAAGACATGTTGCTCAAATTTCTATAAAAGTACCTGGACCGAAGCATAAAACGATGATGGAAATTAGATACGCCAGACAGAACTAAAAAGTTATTACTAGCGTGTTAGAATTAAAATCTATAATTTAAAATTTGGAAAAGCATCTGCTTGTAGCCACATCATCATCGTCACAAACTGAACAGCCAGACAAGGCTTAACAATTCATTTTGATGTGCTTTGAATTATGGGAATTTGTATAAAAACAGGCAACGTTTTTAAAGTGGACATACTGAGCAAGACGGAATGTTCGTTCTCTAATGAAGTCCATGGAACGACATAACCTTGTGAGAGAATCCAGGCCGTCTCTTACTGCCAATATTGAAAGGAATGGAATGGTGCCGTCCTCAAACCTGGGAATAAAATAAAAGTGAACACTTAAACGTCTCTTTTTGTGAGAATTATGGAAATGCATACATTTTGTCTACATTGAAAATGTTCCGGATGGACTTTTTTGGTACGAACGTAAAGAATATGTCTACCGGAATATTAATACTTTATGTGTATTTAATTTTGTATGGATTCAGAGAAATGTGTTTCAGGAAACAGTAAAACCAACAAAGATAGAAGTAGAAAATATAAAAATTACAAAGGAAAAGTGAAAGTAGTACAAAGTGAATAATAAACGGCGATAAATCGATGAGTGATCCAGAGCATGCCATAATAATCATGGTCTGCATGAGTCTGATAGCCTCCCTAATTGATTTTTATGGACCTGTTGCTAGAAATATTGGTAAGAAAAATACCATTTTATTCCACTCACTACTGACTCTCAAGCAGTCACCAGTCGTACTTCGCTCGATACTTATAATGCTTTCCTTTTCTTTCCGCCTACCAAATTTTCCTATGTACCTATACAACGAACACAATTTTTCATATAACATTGTAGGAAGTCTAGATTATGTATCAAGGAAAAAGAAATTCTCAAGGAAGGGAGAGCAATATGTGGTTGTTTTCGGTAGTATATACAGACAGAAGCAACAAGGAAGTATTTTTCGACGAATTTCTTTCCCAGTTATCAAATGACAAAACCTTTCACGGAATTACTTGAAACTTCTCTTATCCATCCCAATATATCAATTCATCATACTCCATATTATATTATGCTCAGGAATAAAGTAAAGAATAACGACAAGTAGTATGAAAACGCAAACTGTGTAAAAGGAGTTTTCATGAGTATTATTATTATAACCATTGGGGAAACAAACCAGCTCCCAGTGACGACCAGGAAAACGCAGAGTGAAATTAACTAACAGTAAAAAGACAAATCTGTTAGGATTGAGAGGTGCATGGCGACATTGTATGCACTGTTGCAGAGTCGCAACCAGTGGGAAAGCAAGCATGACAAGATTTGTAGGCATCATGGAGTGTCTTTAAATATCGATGTCACTGCGAGCGAGCAAAGGAAAGAAAAGGGGAAAATGGACATGCTTTATCAAACAAAAAGTAGAACTAGTTCGCCCCACTCATGATCAGACATACTTACTATGTAATTTTAAAATTCTAATTTTACGTTTATTTTTCCTAACAATATCATAACTCCACATTATGTTGTTCTGCGTGGAAAACTTATTTTGTTCAGACAATATTAGAGGTTTTGTACTCAACGTACAATTAAAGTAACATACCTTTCGAAGAGGTTGGATCTTTTCACGTGAAATGCCCGGGAAGGAACTGCTATGTTTACCGTTCCGCCTCCAAAATACTGCTTCTTCAAAACATGAGCGCTCTCATTACGCACTATCAATGCTCCCAAACCTGAAAAGGGAAAATGAAAAAAAGAATCATAAGAAAAGTAAAATGCTAAGGTGCGTCACATTCGCTTTTGAGCAGGCTTCATATTTAACAAATTTTGTCGGGGAATTTTCGTTTTTTAAACACACGTTTTTTGTTGTGAGCATAAGTTTGAAAACGAATTAAAATATTTTATCAATGTAAGGTATTTTTAACGCAGGAAAAATCTAATGAAGTAAATCGAGTCAAATTTTTATGCAATAGTAATCACTAAATAGACCCCTTATACAAAAAAAGAGTCTCCAAATACAATACATCCCCAAAAACGAAGCATTGGACTGTTAACTTGTGTAATAATAAAATGAAAACATGTAACAACCAAGAGAACAGTGGAAAGAACAACAAACATCAACAACATAATGTGAACAAAATAGAATGTAAGAAAGAAGAACGGAGCAAATTAGGGATTTCATCAATTATTCAGCGACACTTGAATGCTAGTCTCTCTCTGTCTCTTGCTTCTCTGCATTATGTTTTTTATGTTTTAAGTGTGTATGCATATGGAGTAACCGTAGCGTGGAGCCGTATAACGGGATGGGATACGTTTACTTTGAAGGGCCCGGAGGCTTACAAAGGTTTAGACTGCCAACTGAAAGAATCTACGTGTGGTAGAACAGAACAAAAACTCCATGTGCCTTTCTTCGGTCCAACAGGCCATGCACATGCATTATGAACTAACTCATTGCTCTGTATACTAAACTTGATAAAGAACTGTATAACCATGATTATGTCAAGCTATGAATACTTCCTTTTTATAAAAAAGAAACAAAAATAGCATTTACGGTTCAGTATTAGAGTGACAGACAACATCGCTATATTGTTTTATGAGAAATTTTTGCATGACTTAAAAAGTTTTATGCTGTTTTCCCCAACAAAGTTGATGTAGGATTCCTTGTAGCAGCATATTTACTTTTTCGTTAGTGAAAACGTAAGCAGTGGAACGAGGGAGGGCATAATTTTATTCCTTATTTTATTTTAATATACCTAAACCGGCTGAATGATTTCACTGGATAAATGTAAGGAAAAGGAAGAGAAATACTGGCATAGAAAAGGTAATAAAATGAACCTTCCTTCAAAAACACGAAAACAACACTGACGATGAAAAAGTACCCAAGCGTTGTTCGAAGTAGAAAGAAAAACATTCAACAAATTTTAATGCACATGACCTAAGGATTTTTCAAGTACGCTCTCTCACACTCACCCCGCATACGACGAAATACATTATCATTATTCAAATGATAAATATACTATCCGACAAAAAATATTACTCAGTCATATCCCTGATGAGAAAGGAAAATTCAGATGGGAACGCTACAATGAAAAGAAAGAGACAGCTTTATTTGTAAAAGTCCTTAAACATGATGATGTATGCAGCCGTCACAAAAATTCAAAACTTGTCAATTTACGTGTTGGCCACCTTTGAATTATAACAACGGTGGTTCTTTTCTTTTACACAGAAAGTGTATGACGTAAATTCTTTTCATGTGGGAAAACATCTAGGCAGACAGTCGCTTTTATTACATTATAGTGCAGTACAGTTGTATTGGTAATATTGCCGGTCTAGAGTATACTTCCATTCTGCTTGTAATGCCGTTTTACTTGACCAATCTTCAATTCTTTGACCTAAGGTGGACATTTTCGAAATGCATACGAAAACGTTTACAACAACCGCTCTTATATAGGTACTTACTTAGTCGCAAGGAGTTAATACAAAACCTGGTAACACGATCCTTTTGAATAATAGAAAGTATTACAGAAAATTGTTTGCTTGCCATGTACTCTTTATTCAGTGGGACAATTCCCTACCTTTACTTTCACTTCCAATCACTCTACAAGTATTTTCTTTTACCTATGACAGAACTTTGCTATGCGGCTAGAGAAAACTCGGTAAGACATACAGAAAATAAAACAATTTTCTTCTTCTGTTTATTCACCTTTGGGATACAGAGAAAGAAAAGGGAAAGTGTCAAACTTTTGTAATTGTATATATCTTCACATGTTATGGGAGTCATAAATACATAAAGCAAGCAGAGCTAAAACATGAACGTTTAATTGAATTCAATTTAAGTGATGTGGTTCTGCATTACAGCTACACGGAAAGCTTATCCCAGCGAATATATTGGGGTGGTTCCGACAGAGGTGGTCTGCAATAAGCCGATGTCTTTGATTGTAGGAATGTTATATTAAGAAACCCTGAAAGCCGTTAACTTACGATTCGTGTTTGATTAAAAACTCTCCGAATGATCAATATACCTTTGTAATTGTATCCAATCGAGAATATTATAAATTTACACCATCATTACGTTGAATAGAGCTACCCTATTTCAAAATGTATGTAATGTAAAGCAACACTAATTGATTGATACATTTTCAGCTTTTCAAATATTGCCATACAAAACGACAACAAATTGTGGTGTAAAGCTGACTCTTTTATTTATAGTATTTTGTTCCGCACTTGTATAGAAAACTAAAAGGCAGTTTACATATGGAGGGAGGAGACTGGCAGAGAGAAAGGGAAACAACAAGTTCCCACATATTTGCACACAAGTCCATTACGTAAACGGCGAAAACATTGTTCCAGGTAAAATTTTACCTCACACATTGAAAAAGTATATTTTAACAAAGGTGATTTCATGTATGACTCGCCATGTCCCTAAAAATGTCCGTTGAAGGGTTTGCACTAGGAGTCAATTCAGGTCTTTGTGTGCAGTACAAGTAAATCATAGCTTTATAACCCCGTCGTCCCAGCATTCATTCTTGTCAGTGATCACATTCTATCAATACAAGCAAGCGCAATAAAATACAATGCAGCATCATCAATCCCAGCATGTTCATCGCATACTGCTGCCCGCTGAACTGTTTTCCTAAAAGTAGACTGGTTTAAACTAAACAGAGAATGCGAAATGCGGAGCACTGCATGACAACTTGTCCTCCGGTTGTTCAGTCAGGTTAGGTTTACCTTTGGTGACTTTTGCTGAACAAGTTTTCATTTGTCGCTTTTTGCAGCGAATGTGTACATATTCTCCCCTTTTCACTCATCATCACCATCGTCATCATGAGAAAAGGGAAAAGCTTTTTAGGCTCTTTTGTGTTTCAGCAGTACAATATTATGGAAGAGCGCACAATGTTCTTGCTCTCACAATGTGGCACACATTTAGTATATAGAAACACACTTCGATTTCACTTTTTGTTTACATTACCATCTCGTGTACGACCACCATCGCATTTTCCATGTCCTGTACTCTGTGTTCTCTCAGGCAAGTAGCGCACTCGCTCACTTCGCTTTTATACAATACACACACACATTTAATATAATAGAGGGTGAAAAAGTTAGCTTTGCTTGTCACATCGTGTGCTTTTTGCTTTTCGCTCTCTTTCCTACTTTCTCCCGCATTTTCTTTCTCCCACTTTTGCAGATTTATTGTCGGAGAGCTTTGAGCTAATAAAACGTGCATAAATATAAATTACTACTTGTCATTTGCATTTCTACTCCCTGGAAAAATTCTCAACCGCGCAAACATTTTCAAACTGTTAGAAACAATGATAAATTCAGAATAAAAACAAAAGAAACACATTATAAAAAGTTAAAAGGTGATGGCGACGAAGAAGACGGTAATGGAAGAAACCGTGGTGGAAAGTAAAGAGTTCCTCCAAAACTTTTCTCGGGTGACGAAACTTGTACTTCATTATTTACCTCAATAATTGAACCCTTTCGTAGCGCATAATTTGGGCTCCAAAAATGTAGACCTTTTGTCAATAAAAAGAAGAAAGAAAAGAAACTCTTAATGAAGTTAGAGTACCTTCATGCAATGCCAAATATGTATCTGTACACTTGGTAGCAGCTTTTGTATTGAAGTTTTGACCTGCCTGAGTTAATATACACGACTGGTACAACGACGAAGTGCACACTTCATGCCGATTTGCGACCACTTTTACCAGTCTCGCCAAAAAACAGCTTTCGATCTTAGCTGCTTTTATCTTGAAAAGTTACAGTGTCCGTGTGATGCATTGGTAATATTGCTCACAATTACAATTTCAATTTAATCAGTCGGAATGAAAATTTACGAGTATCTACTCTGTTTATTCTCAAGAATCACTTGAAGATCCTAAACCACAAAGTCCCATTATGTGCTCTCTCATTACCACAGTCTATTTTGCCCCCTTCTATTTACGCTTCGCATTCGTCGTGTCATTATCACCACTAGTAAAGTTTTGCCATAAGTCGGGCCAATGGAAACACGTCGTAGGTCATTTAACATATTACAGAGTGTTTTAAGACATGATTTCGAAATGTTCTCAAACTTTCTCTACTCCGTATACCCAATCTATGGCTGTCATAAACCTATCTAATGACACTCCACAAATCTATAACATACGAGAACATAGGAGCTAATCGGAATTAGACGGCTTATATGAAGGGGAAATTCTCTTCGAAAGTTACTTTTTCTCCAACTCCAACCAGTTGAAAGCCTAAAACTAGTCATTTCCTGACAATTCAGAATTATTTCCTCTTCCCTCGCATCTAGAGACTTTTTTGTTGCTTTGACCGTGCAGGAATGTGGAATGCAATGGTAATACACTCTCCTTGTCGGCACTCTTTTCTCTTTTACTTTCTTCTTCCTTTTTCACTCGCCCACTTTCAGTCACATTTTTTGTGTATTTGCCTGAGCCACCGATAAAAATAGCTTTTCTCTTTCTGTTCAATAATGAAAAAAGGAATCGAAAGCCTTTTTTCCGCCTTTTATACCATTATGTAACGTACAGGGCTAATAGTAGTAGTTGATTGCTTTTGTTCGAAAATGGTTTAGCCAAGTGTTTGATTCTCAATTTTTCATCCTAATCCAAAGGGAAAAATGCGAGGAATAAGAGTGAAAATAAAAAGCTGCTTCCGTTTTCCAGTCGTCCATTTATGATCCTTTAACTCCATTATCAACATATGGAATGATTTTTATGCTTTTTCTATTGTGTTCTAAATTACATTTTACAATGAAATTTTTTGGACAGATAATGTTTTCTTGCAGACAACGAAGTATCCTGAAAGCAACTTCTGGGCTTTGCAACAGAATGGAAGCCAAAACGCTGTTTTTCGGAGGTGCATTTTCCTCATGAATTTGATTTCATTTGTAGTAACGTAACTCCAATACCACACGCTCCATACAAAATTTGTAACAACTGACAATCTTGCTACGGACGTATGACATCTGACGTCTAAAATCCACTTGGTTAATGTTTTCCTTCCAAAAACATACAAGGTATCAGGGTTCGTTGTAATATGCATTTAGGAAAAACCTTGAATTATATATTTGTAATACTCATAAAAACTTATTTTAATCCACTACAAATTAATGATTTTCACCTCGCGTTAGTAAATATTTAACTTAAATAATTTAAGATTCACTTCACACTTAACTTGCTACTAAATAATCAGAAGCATCAATATTTTTTGCTTGTCCGAACATAAATTTTCTTTACAGTTTTGTTCATTATTGTTTTCAATATATTTCTGTCAAAAATTTATAGATTTATGGAATGCCGACTTTTATAGGACGACATAGACCCTTATTTTTAAACTATTACCTGCTTTATAAATTTTTACTTTTTTGTAAATAAAGCAATGTAATCATAAACTTCATCGTTTCTTCCCTTTATATGTCTAGATGCGTATTATCTTCCATTACTCTTTTCCTGCTTGTGAAATCCCACCTGTGTTCTTTCCCTTCAAAGCATTAACTTTTATATTGTAGCTCTCTCCCTCATGAGACATAATAATGTAATATCAAAGCGCATGAAATAGCGTCGTGTTTCTAGCAATATGTTCATGCTCAACCTGTCATGCCCTCAATCTCCATTCACTTCCAAATATACATAAATACATTATGGAGGTATCGTCTGCATTTTCCCTTTTATTATCGTCTCTTCAGAAACCTTTTTCGTCATAAAAGTAATAGCCAATACTAAAAATTTGCAGTGTCCACCAGTCCAATTCACATCTCTCACTTTCGTCAACAATACCAACTTAAAAAATAAATGCATTCTTTTCTCTATCAGTGTGAAATTTACACTGTGAGTTGTATATAAAATGAGTGCTGCAAATATATTAATAGATTCTGTTCTAGCCCGAGATATTGTAGGTGTTGTAGTATTTTTACTACCCAATGGAATTTAAAAGCGCACAGATTCACAAGCCTGGAAACTTAATATTTTCACGGTGAACAAGTAAACAAAAAATAGGTAACAAAAACCCAAAGCATCAGAGTTCCATGAGTGATAGTGAAATAAAAATAATAATATAGTTTATGATACCAGTAATAATAAAGACGCATAATATATACTTTTGCTACCATTCTATGGAGTAAATTCAGAGCAAAGGAGGTATTTTCAGGCATAGCGCGTGGACACAAAAGGTTAGCAGATCAGCAGTGGCGTTTTTTTTTCTTTTACTATTTCATTCCATTTCACATTACTTAGCTAAGTATTACATACTCGAAGACACTAGTACAACTCTAGTCTCGTGTATGTATTATAGAACATTTCTCAGATATCCTCTCAAAGCTTTACTTATTTATTAAAAAGGGAAACGGTGAAAAAGAACCATTTTCGCTGAAAATTTTATTTGTTCACATTAAGGAGTAGTGAGTTCAAAAAAGTGAATTTCAAAAAACAAGCAAGGACACAACTTTTTTCGTGACAAATCGTCCATCCGCTACAAGGAACTAGCACTTAAGCGTATCACATGGATCATAAATATATAAGAAAATTCGAGTATATATGACCAGTAGTGAAAAGGGTTGCTTTCCCCCGGTAGTCTCTTGCAAGACACGTACGATTACGGATGCATTACTATCATGTCTATGGGGCTTATGAGAATGCGGCCACCTTTCTTCTCTTTGCAGTTTTTCTCTCCCTGAATTCACTTACTCCACTCACTAGGACTCAGTCACACCCCTTCACTTTACATTCATACAAATATGCATCAGTAGAAAGAAGACAGATGAAAAATATATGAATTTTTTTATTCGAAAAAGTACGAAAATACAGAGAAATTGTGAAGAGAGAAAACGGGAGAAGGGCGAAACGCCTTTACTTAGCCTATGGAAAGTAGCATAATATTCAATACAAGAAAATTGCATGGTATTCAAAGGATTTAACTTGACTAGCTATTATTTTTTCTTTAATGCTCTACTTACGTCAACCTTCCAACTACAGAAGTGAGATGTGCGGAGGTGATGTCGGCCCGCTATACACATTGCTGGAGATGCAGTAAGCAGAATATAATATTATGACTCTGACATAAGTTTAAGTTTTTTGTGAGTTTAGTTTAGTCAAGAACTGTAAAAAGGATGACTCTGAGCCATGCAGGCTCAGACAAAAGGAGCAGGGTCTTCGTCAAGAAATGAGATACATGTACAATGTGCGCTTACAAAGACAACCCGCAGAAGCAGCAAAAGGAAACTTTTTAGCTGAAAAAGTCTTCCTATTACCACCACCATTTCAAAAAAGGTTGAGCTGGATGACTGCGCGTGAATAATATAGAGAATTATTATATAAAATGCAATAATAAATGGTCACGCATACAAGGCAGATACGCTGCCATTCTCAGCGTGCTTATCCCCTATATTTATACGAGTGCAACTTAAAAGGCATGAATTCTCTTTCGAATGACTGATCCACCACAACGAATTCATTTTTCTATCATTTTTCTGAAGAAACGGCAAATCTGCTCCGTTTCACCCAACACCATGCATACTTATATGAAGCGCTCTGCCGTGATCTTACGGATGATGCACGGTGTATGAGAAGAAGAGGGCGCGAGTTCCGCTCAATCATGCTCGTAGTTGAAATTTAAGGAAGAGTGAAAAAAGCCACTTTTCCGTGCAGAATGGTGATGGTGAATATAAACCAACTGGTTCTTATTTTAGTTCTTGTAATTGTGAAGACTGCAGACAAGGGAAAATGGGGCTTTCCACGAACAGTGAGAAAAAGTGAAAACCTGAGACTGAGAGCCAGAAAGATTCCGTACAAGGGTGTAAAAGCAGCTCAATTTTTCTCATACATTATGTAATGTTCACATGAATGCATTGGATGGAAATGTTGTATCATCGAGGTGTATACTTTAGAGAAAGGCGTTATCAAATCAGCGGCATGCATTTTGTCTGGGTGGATAGAAATATGCATGTAAAACCCATACTTTCAAGCGACCAAAGACAATTTCTCTAAGCTCCCTACTACTTACGCCTCCATTTTTAGTTTTATGTGTAGTCTTGAAGAGCTCGGTAACAACAGGTGAGTTCAATAAAAATGCTCACTCAAGCCAGGAATGGTTGGTAACTCTTTTGGTGGAAATAAATATGAAATATAGCAATCCGGGTAGCGAGAATAATGCATTGGTAAGTATATACGAAGGATTTTAACCAATCTTCTTGTTTCAACGTGTTTGTTCCTTATTTTCCATCTCGATTGGTACGCGTTCAATATTTAAAATTTCAATTTAGCGTACAATCCAAAGAAAATGAGAGATGTGCTCAAGAAAGCGGGATGGAATTGGGAGGGGGCAGAAGTGTAGAGACGAACGCTGTGATTTTTCCGCTCTCGCTATCTGAATTTATTCCCCTTCTACGCTGTAACAATATTAAATATACTTTCTTCATTGCAAAGAGGAGACCATATCGGTAAGATAACGCATATGTGTTTCCAACCGTAAAGAAAAAAGAGCCAACTGAAAATTATAGTAACCCTGAATATAAAAATAGAATGACAGTCGCAGTTTTATCGCACCAACTCTTTTGAATGACCTGCGTTTATTACAATCTTCGTATGAATTATGATTGAATGAGCACGAATGAATGTTTCGATTGGGTACTCAATTTATTTATCAATTTCGTTTTTAAATGAAACCGTTTAAGTTTTCGTAATATTTACCTGTTTACTTATTTAATATAATTATGTTTGACTTTGGCTACTTGTCTGATGTTTATGCCTATGCCTGCAAGGACACCCTTTTAGTGCATATTAAAGGTAAATTTGTTCGCCAAAATACCTCCTGGCAGTCACTTTAATAAATCAAGGAGAAAATTAAAATCGCAGTTTTCCCCGAAACGAAGAGATAAAAGATTATTAGAACATAATTTCTCGCACAAATTTTGCGTTAGTAAATTACTCTTAAATTACTTTGTTGAAACGATACCTCAACTATTTATATGCCTTATTAGCATTTTTGGGGTAAAGCGAGCTGGTATTGGCTCTCTTAGTGGCTGAAGGACGAGACAAAATTATAGATTAACAATGGATCATTAATAATTATGGGAATGTGCGCAAAACCGTTAGCCATAACCTAAGAAAAATACGTTTATTCCAACAGAAACACATAAAAAGAAACTTATGATCATAAAAGCATCCACTTATAAAAAGTTTTCTAATAAAGTTCAGAATCGAATGCAATTTTGCACAAGTGGAAATCGTACAAGGTTTTCTCTGCTTAAATTGAAGAAAACGAAGATGAGCAGTGCATGGAAATTGTCAGGTGTAGTGTAGATGTGAACGACTATTGCAGTGGCATGTTGCTTCATACAACCAACAGCGCCGTTATGATGGTATATTTGGACAATAATGGCTTACATTTACGTAACTACAGTTCGGCATTACAAGTTTTCTACTCTGTTCAGTTATTCCGCCTCTTTCTTGAATACAGATATGACCAGCCACTTTCACTTTTGTATGAGTACTTCACTGTGTAAACACAACCACTGCGGTAGGGAGGAAAAGAGTGCAAATAAAGGCGAGTGTTTTTCTTGAAAATGCTTGATTCCACCTTGTACACCCACCACTACACCACATAAAAGGAATTTTAATGGCTTATTTTCATTAAAGGTTCAATCTCTTTCTCATAGAAAAAGTAATTAGTCCTGGGAAGAACCTATGCTTCCCTCACTCTGCATGCTTCCACTACCTGCCACTGCATTCCCCATTCCATGGTGCTCTACTTCTCGCCAAACTAACACACTTGTGTCGAAGGTATTCGCATGCGGTGCTACACTTATCAAGATAGACCGCAGTACGCAAGTATATTTACGATCATATTACAACTTTATTGAGAACTTCTTTATGATGGCTAAATTACTACCCTTGAACAATAAACCTTCGTAATAATGAATCTGTTGGGTTTTAAGATGTCAGTGGAAAGTACAAGGCCACATGTGAAATTCTTGGCTTCCGCGATTTGGTCATCAAGCTCATTTTCCTTTCATAAAAAAAGTCATTACAAAGTTAGCGTTTATGACTTCATCTTCCCAACTGATTTTTAACATTTAATTATGTCTAATTAATTCACGTTTTCTCAAAGATTGCAAACAAAGAAAGGCACTTGTTTATATGTACATTTGCAGTGCCTTATAACTCACTCACAGTGCCTTTATTTCAGTCCTATACAATTTTACAGAATGCTAACAGGTTGTTACATAAAGTATATTAGTCTAAAATATGTCACGGCGAACCACATTTCTGCAACTTCTTTTGTGCAACTTTTCAATATGATTAAAGCATAAAAACAAAATTACAAAGTTCTCTCAGTCGATGTTATTAACATTGCTTGCCTTCTTTGTTGTAGCCTATATATTTAGTCAAATTACATATGCAATTTTTCTAACGTTTTGTGACATTTCTTGAAGACACAATTTAGGTTCAGTTTTAATATAAACCGTCATTCTACTTGTAAATGTGATGCTGGTGTCCTTTGTTCTAACTCATCTTGGTTCGCCCCTATAACCCTTTCTCCAAATTTTGAAAGTATTAGACAACAGTAGACAGCAATTTTATTGATAATGTGGCTCATTACCTGTGGCTCAACTGACTCAATTATGAGAGTAATATTATTATGATACCTAGCACTTTCGCTGCGAAGGCAGACTGAAATGCTCCGTGTTTCGGGGCCATAAAAGCAGATCAAGTGTACTATTTCCTGTGATATTCTATATCCGGGTTATCATCGTTTTTGCAACTTTCCTGCCACCATAAACTCCTACTGACAAATAAAACAGTTTCAAAAATGGATACTTACCTAGGTAGATTTTAAAGTACGTGCAGAGACCGTAGTTATAAGAATTATAAGATATATTACTACCCTGTTCTCACCATTCCATTCACTTTCTATTTCTGTTACCATACTGAGTGAGCATATAATAATAAACATAGTATTTTCTATCTTGTTTTGCCTATATTGTAATTGCAGGAGATATTTTGGCTTATACGACTGTCTCGATCTAAATCCCATGAATCTAACAGTAAAGGTAGAATAAAAAATAAAGCCGAAATAATAGTCAAGTCAGCGAAAGAAAATGATTTCTCTTGTCTCTTCATGTATGTATGTAATCTAGCAGCAAACACTGCGCATTCAGTGTACACATACTTTATTTTTATATGAGCGATTTTTATTTCTTCCCTTGCCCTGTATCTTTCCTTGCAAGCAACAGCCATTCCTCACTTTTGCTTTTCTTATTCTTTTCCTTAGTGTGCTCTCATTCTTTGAAAAGAAGAAAAGGTAGAAAAAACGAGTAAAGTGAGTGAAAAACGAAATGGAAAAAAGAGATTAATTCAGGCATCATGAACCACTAGCACTAGCACCGCCAGTCCCATTTGCTACTTCTACGTACTACCAAATACAAAATGGCAGGCCGCTATAGAAAAACTTGGTATAAGAAGCTGTATATCTCTCAAGGGAATTACATTCATCTCTTTTTCTATAGATTCGTGAGCTTGCCTATTATATTTTTTCTTCTAGGATAGTGCATACAAAGGATTCTCTCTTTCCAATTTCTCTACTGCACACTACATAACCCTACAAAGACGTACAATAATTCGTGAATAGAACGCATCGAAAACCACATTCTGTAAAAGACACATTTTTCTGTAACAATGAAGTAACTCCACTTTTTACCGTTTTTTCGTTTTATTTTTGCTTATATTTATAAAATGTTGAGCAAGTAAAAGAGGAACAGAGGAGCACAAGCATAACAAACATACTATGAGGTAAAAATCACATTTGTATCTGCGTACTTATGTAAAGCAAACATTTTCAGTGAAGACGTAAAAAAACGAAGAAGCAAAAATAAGTATAGAAAAACTCCGGCAATGTTCCATTTTATAATAGTTAGAGTTGATGGTTAAAGGATAGGTAGATGAATTCCTTTTACTGCCTACCGCAAAAGTGTGCGCGGCGGTGAAAAAAACTAGTAAAGATATTAAATCCATGTAGCTGTTTTTTCTCTCCTTTTTTGTTTATTATATTCTTAACAATTTTAGACATGCTCATTCTGTTGTTTTTGTTTGGTTTGTAGATTATCTTGGGCTGTCTTGAACTCATTGTTCGAGTTCCACTCGCACCATTCGTTAAACGCATCAATGTGCCCTCATTAAAGCAAAGCTTGAAAAAAGAAACCCATACACAAAACACCAAACAAAACATAGTGGAAAACACAGAATACATCTAATCTACAACGTTTCTATGTTAAGATGAAATGTATCCGGTTCTACAATGCACCATCCCATCGTCTAGATTACCTCTTAAAGAAAAGCTTTCTTTGCCCTCCAGCTATCATCATTTTTGCTACTATTTATTTGAAAAGAAGATGGTAGAAGTGAAAGAGAAAAACGAAAAAGAAAGTGGAAAAGATGATAAATTCTATATAATGTAGACATTTCTCCTTTATATCTTTGATCCCTACGTGTCTGGTGAAGTAGTATATGCTCTTGGAGTTAGAAACAAATAACTTTATAGAAAATATGTCTATTTTCAATCTTTTTCTGTCTTCAAATCTTTGGTTGGGAATTACTCTACAACTTTACCTGTGCGTCATCCTAAAAATACAAATACATCTTCATTGTTGACAAAGTAGTGTTGTTAAGCAGTCAGAGCTTGCATACCGCCGCCATCCTTGTTGTGACGGTTGTATAGTATACACGATATGTAGTTATTGAACATTATAAAGAAAATTACTAGGTTTTATGATTTTTGTATAAACTAGTCTAATGTACGCATACTAACAAATTGGAACTGTGGATTACTGTACACAGAACCTTTTTCCATCGTCTCATTCCAACTCAAAATACTTATGATTAGTATGACAGACTTTTATTCTGTAAGTGAATTCCTTCGTCGGTCGATACTCGATAAAAAGGATGGCCGATATTGTAAACATTCCAGGAAACACGTATATAGAAACATCTTATCATTTTTGACCCTTTGCCTGCCAACATCATGTCATTAAAAATACTCTAACGGAGCTGTACGCGGATTAAACCTGTGTAAAGTTTTCAGGAAAATCGGTATCACGTTGCCCTGCAGTGCTGATCCTGATGTCTTAAAACGACAAGGTGGAAGTTTTCGTCGTTGTGTAAAAAGCTTGGGCATCAAGAAAGGAATGACAAGACTGGATGAATGAACGAAGGCCAACTTAGGTACCTTTCTTTATGCTGTCTCTGGAGTATTGATCAAAACTTCGTATTAAAGATATTTACAACCAAGACTTATGTCGACTATGTGTCGCCGCTTGGAAAAGTTTTCTAAAAAATACAATGTCTGATTTTTGTTCTTACAAATAAATAACCATTGTGTTCTAAAAAAATACTTGCAGGTAGACTGCACAGCGGCATTTATCAATCGTGTTTAAGGCAATGTCACTTGTATTTGCGAGTTCTAAAATGCAGGTTCGGATAGGAAATGTCGTTTGGCTAGAGGAAGAGAATATAATGCTCTCTATAACCACATCCTAATTTTTAATTCCCGAAATTCAAGAAGTTTACTTTTTATGCTCGGGAACAATTTGAATGGACCTAAGTTATGTTATTATACAATGAATGGAGAATTCATCTAACTACTTTTACCTCAAAAAACGTTTAATGTACAACGATAATGTTAACGATAACAATTTAATGTTATCCTTTTGAAAATATTTTAGAGTATTGCAAAATAGTCTAGAATATAAATTAAGTTGTACTACAAACATAATCATACTTACCTGTCGGAAACCCGAACATTTTGTAGAATGACACTCCAATAAAATCTGCTGGGTGATCAGACAGATTCAGAGGATTAGTCGCGACATAGCTTGCTGCATCCAACATTACGTACCACTTGTGAGTGTTTTCTTTGTGCCCAATGTTTTCAGAGGTGTGGCATGTTTGGTGTTGACTCTTTTCCTTTGAATCATTGCCTTTAATCGATTTCCCTGTATTCAATGAAGTATGCCAATTTTAGTTTTTCAGCTTCTATGGTCAACAACAACTAATAAAAATTTAATGACATACCAGCACTAAAAGATATGGACTTGTTTACTTCATCAAGATCATCGATGAAGAAAGATTCAAAACCCGAGATACAGTCAAGGCGGCCATTTTGTAACTCAGAGATCCACCCCAGAGGATACTTAAACCCCGAGAAATTACACTGGGCAGGATAAACAAAGAGGGCATTTTTCTCAAAAGTCTCTTTCCTGTGACAATTTTCTTTGGAATTAGTTTTGGCTGCAGGACTATCTCCGTTTCTAGACATGTAAAATTAAATTATTTTGGTGAAATATGGGAAAGGGGACAGTCGGAAGGTTTCCTGAAAATTATGTAAGTTGCTGATTACCTCAAAATGGTTCTAAAATAATGCATTATTCAATTGTTTAAAATTCAACAGTGTTCGCTACTTCGATACATACTCATGATATATAGTTGGTTTTAGCTGTCTTTTACAGAAACCGGTCACCGGGAAATGGAAACACACAGATAGGTTAGAATGTGTAATTGTCTATTTTTTTCTTTCCAAGGAGCAACAGCCTTTATTCAATCACATCCCTTCCTTTCACACGAGTAGTGTAAATATGATTAAAATAAATCCTTCTGCCTTCACTCCTACAGATTTGCTCTTTAATTTGAAGTTTACTTTTCAGTGATCTGAATATTGTAGATGTTGGTAATACATGAATAGCGTACTATTTGGTAGCGCGTTCATTTTTTAGGTAGATAGGTGCATTATTTTGTTACAGAAGCAATGCAGTAATCGGCACACTCATTTCTTTCGTATTTTCCATTCAATCTCAAACCTACATGCCTGACACTGACGCTTCTAGGCTTCACATCAGTATGTAAATTCAGAATTATGGCGCTTTCTACCACTCGGAGTAACACTTGAGAAGTAACTCAGGAAAGGGATTGTGTTGTGAGAAAGTGCTCAAATGGGGGAAACAATGCATGAATGAAAGAGACAGTGAATCCAGGCAATAGAGAACAGTGGCGGAATGCATATAGACTAAAAATATGCAAAACCGGGAATGTCAGTATAATTTGCTTTCAGAGGCTCAAGTCACTTGATGCAATTCCCACGTTATTTCTAATGTTTCAAAATCACTACCAGAAAACCATTACTTGTATAAAGGCGTGTTCTCTACCGAGCTGGTAAGGAATTCAGGAAAGAGGGATTTCACACTGAAAACTGAAACGAACAAGAAAGTGAAAAGGGTATCACTAAAGGTGAGTGTTTAACAAAAGAAGCGTTATTGATATATCCTCTATAACAGATGAGGTTCCTTCGTTCTAGTATACCCCAGAACCGTGACGGCAATACAAGGACCTAGATAATAGATACTCTAATACTATTCTCAATCAGGACAAAAATGTATGAGTTTCACTACTTACAATTTTATGTAGTAACTTCGGTACCTAAGCAAAGCTTTGTTTATGAACTGCCCGGCTCACAATCGAACAGGAACAACAAATTCCTTAACACTCGGGCACATGCACACCATGTACCTTTCCTATATATGTATGTACATACATATGTAAACTTTCACGTTCTTTCACACCCACAACTTAGACATCGCAGGCTATTAGCGGACTAAGAATGTAATGCGAAAAGATACAACATGGGAGTGATCATGAATATGGTTGTCGTTTTTCATCTTGGAAAATAAATAATGGTATGCAATAAGTGGACGAATAAATAAATTGTAGAAGAATAATTACATTAATGAAGCCTCCATCGAATTCGGACAGTCTGTTTTAGTGAGAGAAAAGGAGTTTACATGATCCGTTTTCTGCTCACGATGATGATGATTCCAACAACTTGTTCCATGAGTTTCTTCACATTGCTTGTGGCAGCTACGGCAGGAGCAACCGATGCCGCAGTAGAACTCTGGATCCATTAGCTTTTCCAAGCTGAATTTTGAGAGGCAGTAAACCTTTGCTTGTCCAACAATATCTGAAACAAAACGTATTGGCAAGACCTTTTCATCAATATACTTCTCGTCACACACCATTCAACTTGAATGATCCAAGTAGATTCCGAAGATATTGATCGAGTTTATTTGTGTAATAATGATGAATCAATCAGACAAATCGGCTCTTATGTAACAATGTATATAAACAAATTCTAAAATAATTTACCGTTAGAATCTCGACCGAGATTGGGATGAGCAGTTTCTCTCATGCCCACGACAGATGTATGACTTTCTTCAAGGTAAGCAAACAAACCTGAATAAACAAGAATAGACGAATTAGCAAAACATTTATTGTATTGGAACTTATAACATAATTTATCTAGACTGGAAATATATGTCTCGGAAAGTTACAATCTCAGTATTACTTATGTAGTTTCGCAATTTTAAATTAAACAGTCTCATTAAAAAGATGTGATTATTAGTTGTTAGAATTAGTTAACTTGTATTTCAACAGCCCATGCGCTAAAAAGTTAGCCTTTAAAATTACATATTTGTATTGTAGCTATCAACAAAACCTAAGCTAATCTTTCGATGTGTGATATTTGTAAAAAAATTGGTTTATTGTAACAAATATCTACTTAAAATTAATGTTATAAAATGTTAGTGAGAAGAAAGTGGCATTACCAAAACGTGACTCATTAAATTCTTTCTCTTCTCTAGAAAACTAAATATTTAATGAGGAAAATAACAATCAAAAGGTATGGGTACAAGGTTCAAGTTTTCAAAAAGATGTAGGCCATCCCTTTTCTTCTTAAACTAAACATTGAAACAAACCTACTGATACCAGCATCAATAATTCCTAAAACTACTTTCCATTTCATAAAATGCTGTGCAGCTTCATTGTGAAATTGCCCTAGCCTGGTAGTTATTAGGTATGCTGAAAGCAAGAGGTTTGAAACAAGAGGACAGGACATCAATGAAACAGTGGGTTTACAAAGGTACTACGAGTACAGCACCGGTGATTATTCAGCAAAGAAAGGATAGAAGCAGACACCACTGACAAAGTTTGTCCCTTAGAAAGAATAGCTAATTAAGGTAGGAAGGGGATAGTTCTTGCTGGAAACTTAATGAAAGGATATAATTTCGTCATATAAGATCAACCAGTCAGTACGAGTTCTGGAGATTTTCTGACATGCTTTTAAGCAGCTAATAATCTCGGAGTCTGCTTTCTTCGTGCAAAAAGAGGAAAATTTTCCAACTGTCGCAAGTTTGCATACATGTTTCTTTTTGAGATGAAAAGAGCGGATCTTGTTATTCGTTTTCATATTAAATAACACTTGAGAGAGACAGAAAGAAAAGACATAGAACATGGCTTGCTACAGTTACAGTGAATATATAGTGGAAAGTGAAATACAGAATTGTGCATGTCATACAACTTGATTTGGACTTTTTCCTCTGAGAAAAAATATGAACTCTTACATTCTCATACTCTTCGTCAGTGAAAAGGGGAATACAGATATTGCACCCGTGAGTGTTACTGTTAAGTTTTAACTGTTATATCTGTAAACTGTTTCTGAGAAAATTATTCAGAAGAAATGGGCGAGGGCAAAGAAGCGGGGTAAGGGACGTGTGGGACGAGAAAGAGGGAGAGAGATGAGACGTAAAAGACAATGATAGTTTTGGGTTGTTTACTTCATTTCTCTTATAGTTTTGAACTGTCAGCAGGGCAAATGAGTTGCTAAAAGATAGTTTGGTAAGTAACATTGCCGAACCTATTTAGATGTAACTCTGTCCTTGCCTCTGCATGTTTTTCGAAAGTAAGAAAGCAAAGAGGTATCTGGAAACTGAGACTGCTACTAATAATTTGGTGAGATAGGCAATTAGGGAATTTTAAGTGCGATGCAAAGATGTTCTTCAAGAGACGTAGACTTCCTAAGCTATACGCTTTTAAAACCTATTACACGTAGCTTTTGATGTAATAATGTGTTTATACATATTGTTAATGTGGAAGATTGTCAACTCTAGAAAATATATCATGCGGAAAATGGATAAATAAGTAATTAAACTAATGTGCATATCTTAAGGGAAAATGAACTTGTCAGGTTGAAAAGTTCTGCGTCTGCATTACAAATTCATATTCAAACAAAAAAACCTACCTTCATTGAACTGGAAACTTTCAGCAACTAGTTTGAGAGCAGCTGTTGTTCCAGATGTAAATATCACAGAGTAATCATCAGAGGTCGTGCCAAAATGAGCAAGTATCCTAAAATTGTATCATCAAACAATAGAGCTTATCAATCTGCTGAACTTACGTATGTATGCATATTTTTAATTCTCCTTTTATTAATCACAAAGAATTTCATCATCACTAAAAGGCCTTACAACATGACATAGAGTGCAAATCGAATTCCCAGAGTGCAAATACTTCTGAGAATATCTGTAACTGCTTCTTTATGTTACTTTGTAATTTAAAACAGAATCTACATGACTTCTCTATTAGGATTATCTTATGCAAATTTCTATTAGTCTGTGGAAATATCAGCAGCCGATACATCATATCATAAAAGAAGCTAAAAGAAACGAATTCCATTCCGGTCAAACATGGGGGATTGTGAGACATTTCATTCAAAGAGACGATTTCGTTGGAGTTTGGAAAAATAAAGGGAAAATCTTACTTGTGTCTAACATAATCGATAGCGTCCGTTGTAATGGTACTGGAAGGATTTCTAGAATGTGGATTACTGTATAAAACAGATTTTAGTTCCGTCAGGTGCGAGTCAATCTGACTCTCGCCGAACAACGTTGCACCCGCATGGTCCAAATAACAAGATTCTAGAAATATAAATTGCAAGTTTCTTCAGGTTCACATATGACTTATTGATTACTTAATGTTATCTTCATAATTTTCACTTGATTAAAAAATTAATTTAAGAGTTTTTTATTAATACAAGGAAAACTTTTTATATTTTCGACTGTTTCCGATGTCGGATTTTGAAAATATTTTCTGAGATGAACAAACAAGTGGCGTATAAAATAAAAATGTTTAGTTATGCTCCCATCTCTAATACTTTTACATTTATAATTTTTCCATTATGAGGATAACATATTTTTGTGAAAGTAAAGGGATTAAACTGACTTTCAAGGCGACTGAACTCTTTTTTCAACTTTTGAAGTTCATCCTTGTTTAAAATCTCCTCGTAGAATACAGCCGATTCTGGAGAGGCTTCATAATTTTCTACATCCTTAGCGTTCCCATCTCCCCCGACAGGTCGTTCTTGTGCTTTCTCCTTTTTATTCTTTTCATCTAGGACGCTAATCCCATATTTTGCATGGTTCTTTTCCTCCAAATCGGGCTTCATCATGATGACAACAAACGAACGTCGTATCCGTATTACAGCGATCTTCTTAACAAACTCGTTACATACACGTAAGACCACACATGTATAGCGAGCGACAATAATAACATTGACTTAAAAGGGCTTCCTTCTTCCCCAGCAGTAGTTTTCTCTGGTGCATAAACTATACTCTGCAGACAAGACTCTATGGCAGAGGATCACCTTCAAATCCGCTTTCTGCTCAGCAACAAGAAAGTGAGTGAGTAGGGGAGCGTTCCTTGCTTTCTTCAACTTGTAATTGGAAGCCCAATATTACCTGCTGGCTTCTACTGTGTGATGCTTTGAGCTTTGTGCTGTTTAGCAGTTCCCTGAAATACAAAAGTGTATGCCACATGAACATGCACAGATCCAGAAGCACGATTCTTTTGGCTCTTTTGCCTCTGCGAGAAAAGAAATCAGTTTCTCCAAGCAAGTTTACTTTGCATATATTATGTACCTGTTGTTACCACCACAGATCGGGCGCCTCGTATTTATTATTATGAAAAATGCTTCTTTTGTTGAGTTCCCAGCACATTCAGCAGTGCAACAATGAACATAAAAACCGAACGAGAGCATGCATTGTATTGTGTCTGCTTAGATCGGCAGAAAGTATGAGGACGAAAATTATCGATTATTCTGATTACTTTTGCATACGTGCGTAAGCCACGATACTCGAGATAAAATGAAAATTGGATTTTTAATGATAGGATCCTTGATGATAGCGGATCAGGTAGAATGATTTTTTTCACGTCTGTGAAGGAAGGAATATTTACATTTACAAGTTTTTAACTGAGAATGTCGTACGTAATGAAAAGATTTCAATTCTATTACAAAGATGACAAGGCATTGTTAGATAAGCTCTGTAAAGATTTTACTACGATTATTCGAGCTACACACAATACAACTCGGGGCCATTAAATAAGAAAATGATAGTTGAGAGGAACGATTGCAATGAAAGTGAAGGGGATCGTAACAACCAAAAGTCATTGCTAAAAAATTAAATTGTCCAAAACTACAAAGAATATTCTGGTAAAATCTATCTTGAGCTACTGATATCTTTTTATTCAATTCTGAATAATCGGAGAAAGCCTAATTTTTGAAGCTCATAGCTCTACCGTTTAGCTCCCTGAACCGAATCAGTCACGTCTACTTGAGCTGTCTTTGCTATTTCAATTTTACTGCAAATAATATTTTTGTCATATTCAAGATAATTAACCCATTTTCTATTAATGAATTATGAACTATCTAAGTTATGAAGGAACAGGATAAAAAAGTAAATGCAATATTTGTACAATAATCTTATATTGAATAATTATGTCGTTTCATTGATGGTGAAACTAACGAAGTTCACTTTGCAGCTATCGTAGAAAATTATACATTACTTTTTGACACGGAAAGATTGTACCGACACTTGGCAGTAACTGAGACTTAAACGAGTAAAGTAGTATATTAATCTTACTTTATGATATCCAAGGTAGGTTAGGTACATTATATTTTTAAATACCTAAAGCCGAACGACAAGTTAGAAAGGCGGGGGAGGAAAATAATATCCATGAGGTAATTTTGAGTGTGAAAGCATTTCTCGCAGCATTACAAAATCTATATAATAAAGCAGGCATTACATGCACTCTTTCAGGCTTTTAGGCCACCCACACTTTAATGTGTCTCGGACAGACGTCTCGGTAGAATTCAACAAAATCCATATTGTT
Source organism: Cyphoderus albinus (assembly GCA_021029165.1). Lineage (NCBI taxonomy): Eukaryota > Metazoa > Arthropoda > Collembola > Entomobryomorpha > Paronellidae > Cyphoderus > Cyphoderus albinus. The sequence continues at coordinate 2,329 of VYYJ01001439.1, read as the reverse complement.
ATTTTTGTTTGCATTTACATTAGATAAAGTGGCCTCATATAGCTACTCTGCAAAGTCGTTTTTTGTCTCTTGCTTCTACGTTATAATACCTAAACTGCATACACGAACGCTTTTTGTGCATAAATTCATGTCTCACTTCTTTGCGCAATATTTTTTTGTAATGCTCTGCAATTTACCAGCAACGACAGCAGGAAAATGACAAAAAATTGGCCTTGAGTCGTGTTGCGAGTGTGAGACTGATCCTTCCAATAGACTAGAGAACTTGCACTGCAATACACACATGTTCAGTCCTTACTCGAATGTGCCACATCGTGCAGTCAAACTCGAAAGTCTTAACAATTACCTAACTGTACACAACAAATCACATTTGACGACATGTGGATTGAGGATGTTGCTTCACTGAAATACTGGAGATGTTCAAAAGCATTACGGAGCCCGATTTTTTTTCACTTGGCAAAAATAAACTGGAGTGGTTTATTATTGCTATTACGATTGAATATTGTGTATAATTTTACTTTATTTTATGCAAGAGGATTTGAAAAACACAACAAGCACCACATAACACAATGCCTCAAGAGTGAAACCTCAGAGCTCGCTACAAATCATACTAAAAGTCCAAGAAAATTGGCAATTATGCTACAAAGCTGTCTTACCACAATAGCGGCCGAGAAACTGTTAAATTTGCAGCTGCTTCTTTGGTGTTTTATATTGTAGGAGTAACTGTTTTTCTGTCTTGGTTCGCACTAAAAATGCCAATTAAATAGCCAAGTTTAAAGTATTTCTGCATGGGATTAGTAACAAACAAGTAAGCAACCACTATCGTACGTCACGATTCAATAAATGCTGAAGACAGCAGAAATATGCACTCAACTCGGCGGTAAGGTAATTATTATTTATTATTAGTGTCTGTGAATGAATGTACAGACGAAGCACATGAAGACCAGTCGAAAATCATCTGACTTTAAGAGGAAAGCTGATGGTTTTATTAACACAGACAGACTCGCACGTGAGAGCTGAAAATGATAAAACCGTCAGCGTAGCATATGTCTGGGGAGGGAATAATGATGGCATTAAATATTTTTCTAGTTCTGTACTACATGGACACGGTGTAACAAACTTACTACAAGTGGCACTACTCATAAAATATTTGGTACACTAACCTGAAATTTTTAATGACGAAACTGCATGGAATTATTATCGCATATTGTCAGTTGTTATTATGATGAAAGTGATGACGGACACAACAGAATCACTCCGTGTACAAATGCAAATCATCAGGTTCCAATGCTTAAATCAGTTTCCCAATTTTCTGACACCAATGCCGTGTTTTGTTTGACTGATTTTGATTTTAGGTTGCTGTAGAACAAAACAGAAACACGCATGCTACACGCAAGGTGAGACCAAGATCAAGATACATACGTACGTAAAAAGATAAAAAGAAGATAAAACGTATGTATATAACAAACCGAGCCGAGCTAAATTGTTCGCCAAATAAGCATACTTAAAACCCGTTGTTTTTGGTCAAACACTTGTACTTTATTAGATTGATTACATAAAGCAAAGAAAACGTTTTTACAATGCTTAAAATTCGTTTCATAAAAGTAGCTTAAAGTGGTCATAATCATGATCGGCATGAAAACCAAATTCTACGCGTTAAATAAGCTAAATTCTGTTATCTAAACATTACGTGGCAAACCACGTAGTTTCAAGTTTATCTATACATTTTAAATCTAGAATTATGCAAAAAGTTTGCAAAAATCGCTACAATGATGTAACATCATTGATGTTAGAGGTTTTCACTCTACCAATATTTTGGTTTTCAACAAGGAAACCTGTACTTAACTCAAGAATTATCGTCCAATTTCATTGTTTATTTACTTAAACAATCAAACAATAAATAAAAGAAATACAGCCAACTCGGCGAACCATGGACCGCGTAGGTAGATGTTAATTTTTGAATTCAGTAAAAACAAATAATAACCGACGTTGTAAATGATACTAATAAAATTCAAGGCATAAATCTATTAACCTACCCGTTCTGTCAACCAAGCTAAACTTTAATCCGCTTACTGAATGGATGCCTTCATGTGGTATGTGGGCGTAAATATGGCGAGATGACTGGAAGGGGATAAAATGTACGAGGGTAAGTGTGACACGGGAACAAAAATAATTGTATATAGACGATGAATTTAAAATGAAAAATCGGATAGGCGTGTCATATCTCATATAACATATGTCACAAAGAAGAAAAGAAGTGTCATGCGACTGCCAAAGCATGGGAAATGTTAATGTATACCATATGCAGATGACATTCATATATCTATGCTAT